>UCOJ01000741.1:0-69297 GCA_900474305.1 Cecidostiba fungosa
ATTTTTAACGATCTTTTTTCAAATTGAAGCTCTTTTCCTGTACTTTCATCCTATAATTATGGATTTTCCGATTGCGCCCCCAGGAATTAAATACATGGCCTTGAACAATGGCTACTTGTCGCATAATTTGAAGGGCTGAGAAAACAGTGTCACAAAGCAGTTTTCTCGTGTTCTAATTGTTTTTTGTATATCGTATAACATAAGGAACAATAACAATCACGCTAGAAAGGTGTGCTCCCTATTTGAAAATTCGCCAAATAATATGACCCATATTATCTGTCATCAAACAGGCGAAAATAAAAAGATTTCCTCATATATCGTCGAGTCGAGCAAAAAATCACGTTTTGCTAAATTTACCTTTATTATTACAACGCGTTTGAATAACTTTGCAGCATTGACGAAAATCGTATAGGTATTTCAACAGCAGTCTATTTCTCAAATGGACTGCGAGCCTGTGTAATAGTAGAACTTTAACTAGACTACTAGCTGGTGAATCGAGTGCACTGTTGGAATTGTTTTTGCATTCTCAATGTGGTTAAAGCACAAAATGGCTATGTATTAGCGACCGATGCAGGCAAAGTCCAATGTACCACTATAAATTAGCATAATAGGCTTCAATTGTTGTGATCGATAAAGCGAGCTGGACGTGTAGAGAGCGAGAGAGAGATAGAGACTAAACAAGAGAGAATATAGTTTAATTAATTTACTGTAGTAAATTTGCAGAAGAGGATATTTAAATGTTCATCTAAATATTAGTGTTCTAAATTGCAGAAAATCCGAATATTATAATTACAGCGAGTATATCAAACCAAATTTAGAATTAAATTAGTTTGCAACATTCAATTCGCACTAATACGGTTGGATTGAAAAAGTATTTCGAAAAGACTACAATTTTTCTAAAATAAAAATTAACAATCCCCTCCAGATTATGCAGAACGTTTGATGACAAAAAATTAGTAGTATTCACTTTCATGGGTATAAAAAACCTAGGTCTCCGTGATACCATTTTTTGTTCTCAATGACACGTCTCTCACCCCTCAGTTAAAAAACCAACCGCAGTCCCCCGATCATTGTGGGGTCAATTTCGCTGGGGTGAGTCGCGTGCCCAAAGAAATCGTGAGGCACAATAGTCCTGACCCACAAACTAGTCACCCGACGCCATGCGTCGAGGGTCAGCTCGACAAAAACGTCCTACTACCCTGCGATAGCCGTCAGCCCGGACAAGTTTTTTCGAGCCTGCGGTTCGTTCGCGTCATCTATCGTCGTTCTTTCGAATTTCCTAGCGCGCTCAACCCTTTTTCGAGGGGAGTGAAAGGAGGCGAGCCGAGAACGATTCTCTGACGCCATCTATCGAGGGGTGGCGGAACTCAGGACTATCGACCGCGGTTGAAAGTAGAAAGAAAAGAGTTAAGGGTAAGTGCGTAGAAAAATGAGAACGGCAGATACGAGCGGAGCTGTCTAGTTATTTTTTTTCGACGGTGCCAGACTGATTTTTCTGTATTTCAAGTAATACTCATAATAATTTTTTTTCTTCAAATTTTCTAGTCCTAACGACTCTTTCGAAATTATTCGAAAAATCGATTTGAACGTAAAGCTGGTTTTTCGGTTGAACAAATTTTGGACATGAAATGAATTTTCTCCTACAGATATACGCGCAGAGTTTATTCAACAGAAGGAAAAATAAACTTTCAGTTAGAGGCGACTGTAAATTTTCACGTCTAGTCGGCTCGCGGAGCAGTTTCGGTAAAAATACATCGAGGCGAGCACAGCTCTCACAACGGGTTCGCCGAAAAACCTAAACAAACATCGAGCAAACTCGGCGAAACAAGTTTTACAGCACGTGATGCAGTATATAAGCTATATACGATCGGTCTCGCGTCCGCCTAGAGCTGCACAGGCAGGAGCGGCAGTCGGAGTTTCAACAAAAACAATTAAAAATTTTTACGAGTTCAATCGATGCTCGGCTCTGCTCGTTCGCTCGGCGGCACGTATACGTACACAGCGTGAGCGTCGGAAGGTAGGTATACCTCGAGCGTTCTCTTTGCAATTTGCTACCGTCGTAGATTGCACCTGCATGGTCTATTATCGTGTGGAAGTTCGTCTGTGCGTGAACGCTGGAGCTCGGCGAGGTGGAGGTGAAGGTGGAGTGGGTGGTGGAGGAGGAGGAGGAGGGGGGCGGGGCGGAGGGAGGAAAAGCTCGAGCGAGAGAGCGGGGGCAACCTAACCTCAAACCTTGTACCTCATCCTTCTCGTGATGGAGGCGTCCCTATTATAAGTTGCGAACAAACTTTACTTATATGCGCGCTCGCGACTACTCTCCGCATGCGCTGCCGCGGCTCTAGCTCGCTCTCTGCCTTCTCATCCCTCATCCCTTTCTCATCATACTTACGTTCGAACGAACACGCACACATAAATATGCCCCGAGCCCTCTTCCCCTGTCTCGCTTTCTCTCACTCGCGCTCGCGCTCGCCCTATGACGTTATGTGTGCCGTATATACTGATGCGCATATACATATATACGTGTAAGCTGTAAACTGAATAAAACTAGGAGAGGAAGGCACAAGGAGAAGATAGACAAGGAGGGAGGGCGGGGGTATTATTTCGCGCACTCTGTGTACTTTCAATTAAACCTAGTCTCCGGCGTGTTTCTCGAAAAATATATCTATGCGAGATATTGTGCTTCCCTAACTACAGCTAATTTATCCGCAGAAATGATAATAACGGAGACAGACTGATGAACGCGCACACGCCGTGCGCGGTTATTCAACGTCGTTATATAAGAAAAAAGTCCGTTAATCTCGACCGAGTGAAAGCGAGCATTTTAATGATTTCCGGGCCAGCAAACTCATCGAAGTCAAGCTGCAGCTAGTGAGAGTGTCGAAATCTTTGGGGCGAGAGACTGACCAGTGGTCAGTCCGGTCGCGGACAGGCGGGGGGTGCGATGCCTTCGGGCGCTCCGCATCAACCTTATGCAAAGTCCGAGAGCAGCTACTGTGGCTGCGGCTGCCTTCTCTCCTCCCGGCCATTGTTTGGACTGTTATTACTGTTGCTCGCCGGATCTTAGAGGTGGCCTAATGAGGCGTCAAATAATTGCTTATTAATGGCCAACTGACCGCATGCGAGAGACATTGTGCGTGCGTGTCGACATCCGCGAGCAAAAGGGGAAAAAGTGCTGCTGCCGCTGGACCGAAGGGAGTTTTTTTTCTTTCGCAAAGCTCGTCTTTATTCGGGATCGCTGATACCCTTAATGCGCCGGGCGTGAAGTGTTGAATGGAAATCTATAAGGCTTTGTTGCACGCTGCAACATTGTAGCACAGTTTTTTTTTTTTTTTTAATGAAGTAGCCGAACATTGTTCGTATGACGCCTGATGTACTTGAAAATATCGTGCATAGTGATATGTATACTATATTTTTATTTAGGTATGGAAGATGATATTAGCTTTATCAATAGACGATAAAATTGCTATGAGCAAACATGGTGATAAAACTGTAGAGGATTTATCAAGTTACGTACTTTCTTCTTGAGCTGATAGTAAGGTGAAAAGTTAAAAGTTACTATATAGATTTGTAATAATCATAGAAGCGCGTAAAAAGCTTGGGGTAATACAATAAAATATATCAGTAAGTAAAAAATTAACGCTTCAAGACTTGATTTCAGCTCTTCAGCTAGCCCAAGTGCTGGGGCTATAATAATGTTAAAAAAAAGAAGAAAAAGATCTCATGGTTATACAGAAGACCATGATTTATAATTTTGCATTACCAGTGCCCACAAAGATGCACGCAACGCAAAAGTCTTCTTTCAAATCGAAGTCACAAAGCCAAAAACGCAGAATAAAAGCCGAGCGCGCGAGCGTCGCGTGAAATCTTATCTCCCGCATCTGCTCTAACAAATTGAAACCTCTCCGTCTCTCCCCTCCTTTGTAATCGATTCCCCGACGTTGCTGGCCTCCCGATACACCGCACAATGCGTCATCCGCGCGGGACGCGTCGTTTAAAAACGCGATACCCATCTCTCGGCGTCGCGCGACAGTAGAATGGACCCTCTTCGCCCTCTCTTTCATTCTTCTTCTTCGGGCCAGGCAATGAAGACAGCGGCTTTGTCCGGACCCGCGCACAGGTGAGTACAAAGTCGTTTGCAAGTGAAAGTTAGCGGCTGCGTTCGGCAACGATAAATATACTCGCGCTTCCTGCGGCGGAGATAGAGAGGACGTCTGAATAAAAAGGTAAATTTTGCCCGCTGCTCCGTGAGCATCTGCCGGACATTGTCCTGTCCGGAAATATTTGAAAACTGGCAGGACCGGCGGGCGGACCACGCGCGAGAGACAGCGGTTTGTGTGCCGGGGAAACTGGTTGGCCGATTGCCTGATGCGCGGGCCGGTTTTCGCGAAATCCGGCTTCCTGCATCGACCGGTTACTAATACATTTTCTGCCGCGCAAGCCGTTCTCGTTATTATTATGTATGTAACGAGTATTCCTTTTCTTTCCGAAGGGGAGTTTAGGCCTGACACGGCGTGTGTCGCGAATAGGGATTTTTCGCTTGGAATGGCCTTTTTGAAGTCGCCTTTGAAAGCGGCAGTACAGATCTATTGTGCCGAGAGCTTCCTGTATATCGATTGCTTTTTTTTCGCTGACCTACTTTCGCCAATACATCTCTTCTAATTAGACGTTTACAATGTATGCTGTCAAAAGAATAATTCTCGATTTTCGATTTGACGAAAAGAAGGAGTATAGGTATGTATGAGGAAAACAAAGAGAGAAGATAAAATAAAGCAAGAAGAGGAGCCCAAGTATAAGCAGTAGCGGGACGAGGGGTGAAATCGGGACTGGGCTTTAGTAGGTCAGTCCAGTCCCTCCGCGTCTCTCCCTCCTGCGCTCGTCCGGCAAACAGGTTTCGTCCGCGGGGCACTTTCGCGTATTTTTCACACGCGTGATACTGACCTCTCGCCGCCGCCGCCGCTCATTCCCTCTCTTGCTCACTTTCAATTGTCCATCTTCGCGCGCGCGACTCGTCTTCCTCGGCGCTTGAAACTGGTTTCCTTTCCCACATGCGGGGAATACTCGTATCGGTCAACTCGCTCTCGGCCGGCGTAAGAACACTGCAGCAGCAGCAGAGAATGAGTCCCAATGGGGGTAGGGGGCAGCGGAGCGCCGGCAATGACCAGCTCGCCGACGGCGGCCGCAGATGCTGCTGGTCAGTTTGTGATTTTGATCCGTGAACTCTAGTCGACGACGACGATGCCGACGGTGCAACTTTTTAAGGGTACGTATATGAGATAGAGGAGACACACGGAGAGAGGACGTGCGCGCGACGGCTGAACTTTGCCCGAGAGAGTGCAGGCTGTACGTGGACGGTGGAGTGAGAGTTTTGTTTTTGCAGTTTCAGATTAGCCCGACCAGTTGCACACTTGCAACCAGGCTGCCAGTGTGTCGTGACTTGGTATCGGGTTTTTAATTGTTTTTGGAATTTTAAGTGCTTTCAAGGCGCAATTTCGGTAATGCTTTTCCAGCCGCCTTCTAACATAGCCATCTTTTCCTAAGGAAGACCCAGCTTGCTGAAGCTAGCACATAATAGATTTCTTAGAAGCGCCGGCTAGAGTCGCTCGCTCGCAACGCGGGCTTATTAGAAACGCAATTAAACTCTCTTACGGGCGAAATTAATGCAAATTTCTAGACGCGGCCTGGCTGGCGCACATGCATGCAGCACATACGCGAGCGCGAGAACGTCAGGTTTTCCAAGTTCTCTCTCTCTCTCTCTCTCGCCTATACTCCCCTACACGAGCAACGAAGGAAGGAAGGAAGGAGAAGAAGCGGCAGGGGGTGTGCGGAGGGGGAGCCACTCGAGGGCGGAGTCCCGGGAGTAAGCGGCCATACTGCCACCCCCGTCTTATAGCCCGCAGAGAGCGAGCGCACGAACGAAGCAGCCATCCGCCCCGCCGCCGCTGCCGAGAGAGGCAAAATAAGGGATGAAAAACGACGCGCGCAAGCCGGAGACTGCTTGCTATGTGCCGAGAGAGGTAGGGGCATGCTTTGCTCTCGCCTGCTTCCGCTTTTTGCCAGATCTGCCCTCTTAGAAAGTCTTCTTAGGCTGGATTTTCTTGCTTCTGAGCTGATGGCTAATGAGGCTTTTTGTCTGTCGATACTTCTTATCTCGGCATCGTTGCTTTCCTCTGTACAACCAGCCCGCAGTCATTGTACCTTTTTTCGCTTCCAGTCGTTCTGCTAACGATCTTCTCTCAATTTCTAGCGCACGTCATTACAAATTTTCTCAAGAAATTGCCACCCTTTCGCGTCATCCATTATCCCAGGGAGAGAGAGAGAGAGAATTCGCGGGCAATTATCGCGCGCCGTGGGATAACGCGCCTTATTCCCAATTTTCGCGCTCCCCCATCGTCTTTTCACCCCAATCTCGCGGCTGCGTCTTGAGGACGTGCAGGCGTCAGCATCAGCGACCTTTCGGCATTCAGCTCGAAAACGGACCGACAAAGTCGTATAGCTCACGGCCCTTTCATTTGTAAACGAAATTACAGAATGAGCTGCTGCTGCGCGCGAGGGAAGCCGGGCGAATAAGGTGCGAAGGAGAGAGAGAGAGAGAGAGTTGCAAAGTCAAAGAGGGTGTGTTATTGAAATAATGAGAACGTGACGGGGAAAGATTGCCGGAAAAGGCGGGATACATTTTCATCGTCTAAACAGATGACTGCGTGTGTGTGTGGATGTACGGAGCACAGCAGCGGGTATTAATTGTCATAAATAATAGTAGAGGTGACGAGTTTCGAAGCTACGACGACGACGACGAGGAGGAAAGCCGCCGCTGGCTGCAGAGAAGGAGGTTTTGAGAGGTTTTCAGAGGGGGGTAGTTGCTCTGAAGCAAACGGCTCAAAGGAAATTAAGGAGCATTCACTCAGCGCGCTCGCGTACAGAGAAATATCGCCGAGTCCTCGCCCCGACGACTGTAGAGAGGATAATGGCAACGAAGCTCCGCGGGCGCTTTTCCTCCTCTCGTCGTATTTCCGAGGAAGCGCTTGTACACGCGCGACTATGACGCTGCACGTCTATTTTTCCCTATCCAGCTCTCTGTCTTTGCCTTTGTTGTGCAGTCCTTTCGAAGATGGAGCACGAACTCTACTTCTAATTATACGGAAGCCCGCGCTAATTGTCCTCGTTCTCTCGAGAGTTGCAGCAGTTTCTCTATATATACGCATTACCCGAGTTTTTAGCGGTTCTCTCGTTATATGTATAATATTATAGAACGATAGTATAGCTGTTCGTTAGCAACGGCGGCAGGCGAAATCGAATAGTTTAACAAAGAGCGGCCGCAAAGCGACCGCGGGCAAAGACTATCTCGTAAGAACAAATCGTCCACTTAAGCAGCGCGTCATAGCACGCAACCTCAGCCCTCCTCGCGCTATTAGCCCAACGCCGGGGCAGAAGACGCTCGCTCCCCGGCATTTTAATTCAGCTGCTGCTGCTGCTGCTACAGCAGCTATATAGGTACGAGAATGTTGGCCGACCGCCAAATGTCCGCCGAGATTTCTTAATACCCGAGCCGCAAATGCCGCCACCGACGTTGCCGCTGCTGCGCATGAAACGTCCTCGCGGGATCCGCTCCATATACCGCACATATACGTGCACGGGCGAGAGGGACAAGCTCGTTTTCCATTACTTTTGCACTCGTGTAATCGTCCGTCTGTGTACGTGTCGGTCGGCCGACATCCGCGCGATTTTTGATACCCTCTTTTCGAGGCGGAAGCCGCCCTCTCTGCTATACGCGTATACACACTGTTGTTGTTTTATGGCGGCCGCTCTGAAATAATTTCGCGGGATAGTGTACCGCCGAGGACTGTATACGCTCTTTCACTGTATAATTTTGCGTCAGCCGGATAAGATAAACGTCGATGAGACGTCTCGTTCCGTGAAAAAAAAAATGTAAATTTTTACAAAAGGAACAAGGTGCAACTAGATAACGTCAGCGAAATAAGAAAAGACCAAACTCGGAGGTGGCCAGCGGTCGAGGTTCGCGTCGCAGTGCCGCGGGCTATCCCTCGTTTCGCGCGAATCCGGGTGTGAGAAGCAGCAGCAGCAGCAGAGGCAGCATTATCTCGTTAGAAAATACGACGTCCCGGCGAAATTTCAGTCCCCCGAAAAGGAGGCGAGAGCAGAGCAGAAGGCGAAACCCGGGGGATACTTATGACATCCAGGCTCTCTCTCTCTCGTCCCCTCTCTCTTTCTCCTCTACATATCCACCCCCTCGATATACAGACGCCTCGACCTTTCTCCGCCTTTGGGCCTCGCGCGCGCATGTATGTACATACGCAGCAGCCCCTTATATTCTCTCTTTCTGCACAGGCTCCACATAACACACAGCTATCCCGCAACGTGCGCGCGCGCCAGTATGAGTTTAGTCTCTGCAGCATAAGCGGGAGGAAGAGGGAGAGCGAGTGCTTGGCTTTTGTCTCCGGCATTGATTTCTGGGGCCAACTTTGCCTTCGTTGCCGCGGCGTCGTTAAATTATAATCGCGAAACACCCGGGCTTCGGAGTTGCAGACAAAGCCGTTCGCGCGAGAGAGCTGCATCACCCGGGAGCGAAAGTTTGGGATATGCGCGAAAGAAGGAGAGCAAGAGAGAGAGAGAGACATAGATAGATGCACCATCAGTATAGGTGGGAGAAAAAGAGGATCTTCTTGCTTGGCTGAAACTTTGATGAAAGCAACTCTCGAGCGTCGCTTGCTATATTTTCTCGAGAGACGTGGTGGGTTATTGATTTTTTCTTGACGCGCGACCAAGGAAAAGAGCGAATCGCGAGACCTGTCTAGACGCGGCATTAAAATTGTAATTATTCCTTCGTAATAAAATGCATTGATCGATCCGGCGGGTAAGAATGGCGCTGCCGAGCGGAAATTAAAATAATTTTTGTTTCACAATGCCGGCGCTCTGACGCAGTTATTTCTCTTCAGGCCTGTCGATATAGTATAGCCTCAACTTTTTGTGTGATTTAAAAGTGAAAACGCGGACTTTGAAACTTATTCACGCAATACAGTGCCGTCGGCGATCATTCATCACTGCGTCATCGGTCGACCCATCTGATAGTGGATACAAAAAAATATCCGATCGCTTCAGTGTATCACGTTTTATATAGTCAGCAATTATAAAAAATACATAATTGTCATTTTTTTCTTTTCTCTGTATCTTCCCAACGAAAAAATACACACACACACACAACTTTCAATACTCTGGGATCATAAATGGACCCTTTATGACGGGTATATTCCATTTTGATTCAGGAATCCCAAGACAATTCGAAACGTTCTGATATGAAAAAAGGAAAACTAATATTGTAACGTCACAAAATTGAAATTTGCAGATTTTAGTAAAATTCACAACGATTGGAAAGATACTTGCCGAGTACACGGTCGGTTTATCCGTAGCTCTAACTATCGCGGTCCAAATGTGCTCGCAAATCGAAGTTATGTTTATGGGTTATACTCTCCAAAGTTTTTAACAACGATTGTTAGTGACATATGCTTCAAACTTTTATTTTGAATTTTTCTAACTTTCTGCTTTTTTATTTCAGAACATTCCAAAATGTTTCGGGACTCCCGGGACGTTGTATATATCCGAAACAAATTTTTACCGATCCAGAGCATTTTCTTTTCTTCACTCTCAAATTGTTTTTCCCATTTCAACTTATCTTTCGTTATATCGACTTGAATTTAAAAAGATATATATAATTTACATCCAAGTTTCGAAATATTCCCACACTAATACGTTTTCATCCAGAAGTTTGGCCAAGAGTCGTAATCAAAATCTCGAATCGACGTCTCCGAGGAAAAAGCAGACGGAGACGGCAGCGCAGAGGTTCTATTCGGTCTTCGTCGCGCGACGCACGGAAATAGGAAGCGAAGGTGGAAAATGAGAAGTGCGCCGTAGCTCGAGACGAAAGAGAGCGCGAAACTTTGCCTGACGGCTTCACTCGACTCGAGAGAATCCTCTTCGCGCGTGCAGAAGGTTCGTCAAAGACACTCGTTATACGAACTTTGTCGTCGTCGAGTACGCGCGAACGAGTTCCTTCGCACGCGCTAATCGATATACTTGGCGTTGATGAGTTTTATGTCAGTTGAACCAATGGGCTTTTGCTTTTAACCGATTCCTCAGCGTCTGCTGACTTGAGTGCGCTTCTGTATAGGCACGAGATTCGTCGGATTTATCGGTATTTACAGCAGTTATTTTTCAAATTGGAGATTATAATCTATTGTGAAATATTTAGTGAACAAAGTACTTACCTTTAGAGCGAAACAAGTTGAAGCGACCTCAAAGGCTCGTTACAAAGTCAGCTCATCCCGAAAAGCATTAATCTGCAAAAGTATAGAAAATTCACGGTTAGCTAAACTCTGCGTCGAAAGATGTAACAATAAATAGTAAGTATATAATGTATACTATGCACGCGAAGCTTGAATACAGAAAGGAGCATTGTGTTTTCATTGCCCGCGAGGAACAATACCTCCGGGATGTTTAAATAACGCGAAAGCGGAAAGGCCGTTTAATTAAGTAAAGGAAAGCTTAAAAAAGCCTCGACAAAAGCCGATTACCGCAGATTCTATTCTGCAGCAACTCTCATTATATGCAGCCGAGCTACATGGGAAAGCTTACGCGGCCTCCATTATATCTTTTCGGAAAAACTCGAGCGTGCCGAAATTATACTTTAGAAACAAGAAAACAAAATTCGCGCATGGCGTCGCGTCGCGTACAGGCATCGCCCCCTGAATAGGCAGCAGCGCACCGGAAGATTTCAAGGCACGAAGAAGACGAGGGGAACGTCTCCGCGCCCCTTGGCAAGTCTTTGCTCGCGCTTTTCTCTCTCAGAAGGCGCAGCGCACGACGACGGGGGTGGTTGGAAGCAGCAGCACACGCCTTGAATAAATGAAAGTTCGCGCAGAGTCTACGCAGGCGGGCGCTATACGCGCTCCGTATAAATTCTCTCGCTTCGTAATTTCAAACTCAAACATCGCGCTCCCCCTCCCCCTCCCGTTTGCAGCTCAGAGCCACCCCCGCAGAATTTCGTTCGTCCTCGTATAGCCCGCCCGATTTCTCCGAGACTTTGCCGCCGAGATGCGAGCGTTTCGTGTGTATACGCGGGAATTAATGCGGAATGAATTTGCGTGCGAATAAGATGGGGGCTGATGCTGCTGCTGCTGTTGCGAAGAGGAAAAGTTGCGGAAGAGTGCTCGAGGCTAAATGAGCTGGATACGGGTCGCAGTTACGGCTGCTAATGAAAGCCTCTTATTACGCCTCTGTTGTCAAGAGTAATTTTTAACTGTTCCTTGAATATATTCACGTATATCTATATTTAAGTGTTTTATACATTCTCCACGCCGAGTATATATATCGGGCATTGATTCGGAGGTTTATTTCGACGCAACAAATTTAGTTTTCCATTAATTCGTCTTTCGAGTAAAATTGATTTCGACTGCTAAAATCGAAATAGACTGCATTTATTTAGACCGTGGCTGATGTACTACGTTTCGTATATATATTTACGAATTTTCGAATCACGCGAGCAATCAAAAGCGTATATTCCTCCCGTGAGCCATTAACAATCCAAAACAATCCGGGCCGTTTTCTCTCTATATCTTAACGTATAGAGCAGCTCTCCATTGCCCCTGTCCTCCGCATGGCCCGGCGATAAAGCACAGCAGCAAACCTAGACACGCGCGCAAAACCCGAAAAGGGTTCTCTCTCGCTCGAGCCGAGATTTCGACGATTCTGGGGGGACAGCACACCGCCGACGAAGGAAGAGGGAAAACCATTACCTTAGTCCCGACGACAGCAGGCTGCGCACAATGCCGGCGTCGTGGATAATTATATCGCACCGCCGCCGATGCAAAAGACGACTCGCGCGTACAGCTCCGGCATTAATTAAGCGAATAGATTTTGCGAGCACACAGGGCCTGCCGAAAGTTGACGACGCCGGCAAAACAAGGCGAGAGCAGCCAGCTGGCGGGCAATAAGACGCGTCGGGCCTTTTCTTAGTGCGCCCTTCTGTGTACACGGCTTCTCCGTGTATTTGCGGAGGGGGGAGGAGAGTACAGCTACTTGCGCGCCCAGCCAATGCGCGAAAGCGCAGCTTTTACGGCGTTCTTACAACCCCCTATGTGTGCAAAGCTCGCCGTGTAGTGTACATTTATGTGTATAGCTATGTAGCCGAGAAAGGAGAGGATGAGGAGAGGCGAGTGCGGCAAAATCGCGAGCAGGGAGGCCTTCTTATTGTTTCAACCCACCGACTCCAACGACGACGACGACGAGCTTCAGCAGCCCCTTTTCTCTCTCCCCGACGACTATACCAGGTCCTTTATACACACACATACACACATAGAGCTCGGCTCTCTTCCTCTCTCTTTCCACTTTCCTTCTCCCGGGCTCGGCGCGGCTCCGCGAAAGAGCGACTCTTCTATGCCCCGGCACGGCACTATACTCTCCCTCGCTCTCTTTGAAGAGAAAGAGCCCGGGCGGAGGTGGAGAAAACGTTAGAGGGAGAGTAGAGAGAGAGAGAGAGAGAGAGAGGCGGCAGCAGCAGCAGCGCGGTTCTCTCTGTGCTTAGAATTTTAATGGACCGGCTTAGAAATTGTTGGCGGAATTAGATTTTAGAACGAGATTAGGCGGGCGCTAGAGCTAGTCTCTGTGTGCGCGCGAGCGAGAGAGAGAGTTGCCTTCTCTTCTTCCTCCGGCCCCGAGTTTCGCCTTAAAATTACGCCATGCCGCGAATTTATGCCGTTCCTTGTCTCAGCTCTCGCGCATAGCGAAACTACTAATGCGACCGCACAGAGCCGCTTTTTCCCCGCTGTTCAAATATTCTTGGCTCATATCCTACTCTTAAAATACCCGAGAGAAAGCTCAGTATAGTATAGTCGACGATAATGAACCGACCAATCGAATTGTCCGAAATAGATGACTTGTATTGGGATCTCGAAGACGGACAACGTCTTCCTTCCTGCTTCGTTTCTTGTCGAGTGATGTACTTATACGAATATAAATCGGGAAGTCTGTTCCCATGCTGACAATTAAATTAATCAGCGGTACTTTTGTTATATAGCTGCTGGCGTCACGCTGCAGGCGTAAAGTCTCGTGCTTTATCTTCCGCGAGAGGTTTAAGAGTATAAGTTGCAAATTTACATGTAATTAAGAGCTTAGCGCGAAATACGAGACTGCCGCGCAGCTAAATACAAATTTAACTATATGAATAAAGAGCGCGCAGTGGGTATGAAATTTAAGTTAAAGCCGGCGGCAAAGTGTGAAAGTAAAAAACGGCTGCCGCGCGCACAAGTTAATTTGTTTAGTTTCTCAAGGAAACTAGTTTCGCAAAACTCGAAGTAGAAGCCGGGCGTAGCTCTCTCTCTCTCTCTCTCTCTCTCTCTCTCGCATATTAGCAACAAATCGCAAACTCAAATCGACTAAACTATCTTGCAGCCGCGCGCGGCAAAGTTGGAATGCGCAATTTCGGGACGAAGCTCCGCGGGCAGAAAAAAGAACTTTATCCAAGATACTCGGCGTCTCCTTCGGCCCATTGTCTTCTTTCGTCGTTTTTCCCTGTAGTAGTCGCCGACAGTAGACTCCGGCGGTAGCTCCTTTATGAACCCACGGGCAAATGCAGGTTCCAGGTTGCTTCGCGTGCACAATTACCGGGCACGGAGGGGCGGATAGAAGGAAAACGCCAAGGGGGGAGGGAATGAAATTTCGTCTTCGTGCATGCAGCGGAGTAGAGAGAGAGAGAGAGGAAGCAGAGTGTGCGCTGCCGTCGTCTCTCGGTTCTGCTCGACCTGGGGAATTGAGTTTCGCGAGCAAGAGAGAGAGAGAGAGAGAGGAAAATGGGTGGAAGGAGGAGGAGAAGAGACGGAGAGAGAGAAAAGGCAGGTAATAGAGGAAGAGAAGCAGCAGCAGCAGAAGCCTCTGCGAAGCTCGCTGGATGGGCTGGTGTAACGCTGTTATTGCCAATAATGGCATGGCTGTGCAAGCACACCGAGCCGGAGACTCTCTCCCTGCATTGCTGCGCGCGGGCGTGTGTTTACGTGTCGCGAGCGCGCGGGGGACGATCGCAAAATTGATTTAGCCGGAGGTCGGGAAAAAATCGGAGGCTCTCGTACACTGCAGCCTCGAGATAAATGTCTCGCAGCTCGAAGAATACACAGCGAGAGGTAGAACTTGTCTAATTCGCGAGAGTCGAAGCAAATCGAATGAAGCCTCGAATTAAATACAAACTCTCTCGTTCTCCTCTGTATTCCGGACGAAGCAGAGGCGGCGGCGGCGGCAAGAAGAAGCTCCTGCAGCGGTAGAGAGAGAGAGAGAGAGATAGAGACTGGTTGACTCTCCGGGCGAGAGGTGAAGCGAGCTTCCTTGTATTTAATTACCAACTCTAAGTCTCCAGTCGCGGGAATGAGGAAATTCTCCTCCGCGAGTTCTCTCCAGCTTCTTCTTCTTCGCAGACGACGACGACTATACGCCATCCGCAGAGCCGCCTGCAACAGTCGCCACAGCTTCAGCCTTTCACCTACAAGCTTTCTCTCTCTCGATCCCATCCCCTCGTGTGTATCCTTGAGAAAGCTCTCTCGCAGATGCGATTCCCGCGACGCGGACACGCGACTCGTTTTAGACTTGGCCGCAACTCCCTTATGTAGTTGAAATAAGCGCTATATAGCTCAGCTATAGCCAGCTCAAAACTCTGGGGTATTCGATTCGTGAAAAAGCTCCGAACCCTCGAGACGCATGCCAGCTCGGAATGCATCTTTAATCGTCGCGATCCATTTGCTCTCGCGGATTCCTACGCTTCTCGCGCGCGGCACCAAGAACGCGAAGAATCTCGATCTCCGTCGGCAGTCTGAGGCCTTTAAAATTTCTCGAGCGGTAAGCCGACCGCGGCATCCTGCTCGCGTCGATAAAAGCCAGCCTCTGCCTCTACTATCTCCGAGTTGTTTAGTTTTCCGCCATATTTGCTCTCCCCCTCTCTATCTCTTTGCGAGGGATGAAGGCGCGGGTAATAGCCCGCAGAGCTAAGGTCTCGCTCGCATACGTGTGTGTCTACGTGTGAGAGAAAAGGCCGGGGAGCAGAAAAGGCAAAGTGAGCGCCCGGGATATAGCAGTAGGGGGTGGGACCAGCAACGCCGGCATCGAGAGAAGGAGCGGCGAAGGTGGAGAGAGAAAGACTTTACTTACTTACGAGCGGCCGGGATCCCACCCCTGCTCGACGGCACGTGATTTCGCCCCGCGCGCGCAGGCTAAAAGGCGCGCCGTAACGATTTTCTGCTCCTTCGAAGGAATATGAAAGGCGATATTTGCGCGCGAGCGACTGTGTGTGCGCAGGAGAGCTCAGCGAGACAAATATAGCGCGAGATTTAAGGGATGAAAGGGACTTCCTGTCTTGCTTCGTCGAGACGAAAATCTTCCGAACGACAAATAAGCCAAGCTCGTAAAAAGCTCGCTGTATCGCTGTACACCCCCACCCCTCGCGCTCGTACCGCCCCCGGAGCAACTCGCAAGTTTTGCCAAGGCCTCTTCTCCCTGCTGCAGCATCCAAAAGTTTCGCCCGCTATAAATAATCCTTATTTCAGCCTCGCCCAGCCCCTGCGTCGCGCACGAGACATTAGAAAATCAAGTGAGGCGGAACGAACGTATTCGCCCCCCTCAAAGTTGGTAAAAGTAAGTAAGAGGAGCTGCTGCCGCCGCCTCTACTGCCTGATCTTAAGAGGGCGAACGCGTGAGTTCGCGGCGTTTCGCGTACAGAGAGAGAGAGGGAGAGCTAGAGACGGAGCAAGAAAGAGCCCGCAGCAGCAGCAGCAGGAGCCGGGGATATGGAGTTGGAGAGCCGAGGGTTGGGCAGGAAATTTCTAGAAACTTCAGGTTTAGCAATTAACGTCAGAAATTAACGACGCCCGCCTGCCTCGGAGCGGAGCTGCCGCTGCAAAGCGCGCCGGAGAAATTAGTCTCGGAAATTCTCGTAAAATTTCTACACTCGGCGTGTATGCGCGTATATACGAGCTATAGCTGCAGCGCGAGCTTCTTCTAGCCCCACCTTCCTCCCCCCTTCTCGAGCCCACCGTATATTCCATACAGCCTCTTCTTCTTTTTGCACGCAGAAAATTCGTGCCCATATAGTTACTCAGTAGGTTCCACTACTTAATGGACCCATGATGGATGAAAGGATCATCTCGGGCTGCGCACACACACCTTATTCTTCTCTTCTGCAGGGGGCGAGAACGGCGAGAAGGAAACGCAGCCGCAGCCCGGGACGAGCTGGCGCGCGGTAACTTTCCGGAAATTTTCATTAAGCCTGACAGTAATGACGTCATCAGTCAGTGGAAACGGCGCAAGCCTCATTTGCACTCGTTCGCATTAACGAGCGTTCGTCGCGAGGAAACGTCGTCGCCGTGTCGTATAGTCGTCCCCCGGCCGGGACTGCAGCAGCAGCAGCAGGAAGAAAGGATATTTCGTCAGCGAGAGACGAAATTCGTCCTGCTACCGGGATGTGAGAGAGCGTCTTGGCTCTGCGAGAAAGCATGATGGATGATTTTCTTATGGACCTGACACGGCCGAGGGCATTGTTGGAATATTTCACGAGCCCGTATTTCTCATCCGGGCTTTTTTGCCTTGAGATTGCGTTTCCCGAGTTATTTCAAGCTGCCAGGCTTCGGACGACCGCGCACGTAAATTTTCGATACTCGCAGGCGAAAATAATAAAGCGCATATAATAAAGGGCCTCTCTAGCAGCGTTCCAGCAGCAGCAGCAGCAGCGAGGCAGTTAAAATAAATCACCGGCGGCGCTGCATCGAGAGCAGCTCGCCTCCTCCCCCGATATTTATCAGGGCCCTTATACATATCGGAAGCACGCCCGGCGCGGTCCAATCGAACGTTACGTCATTAGAATCGATGTGCGTGCGGGAGAGTCTGCCCTTTGGGAATCGGCATAACGACTCGGTCCTCTCCCCGCACGAGTTTCACAGGTACGAAAAGCAGGACCTAGAGAGAGTGTGTGTAGCTGGCGCCCCTATATAAGGCGGGCGCGTTTCGGCGATATCGCGCTCGCGCATAGAGCGGTTTAGCTCCGGCGCAATATAACTCGAAAATGGTGGCTCGCTTGCTTGGGAGAGCGGCGCCGTTATCATTTCTTAGCTCGGTATCGCCGCCGCCGTCGCGTAGCCCCGGGGGTGCAGTAATAACCCCGAGAGAGGGAGAGAGGCGGCGGCTCCGTGGACTCTTAGATAAGCCACCCGCCGCGAAGGTGTATTGTCTGCTTTTCCCCCGCTGCTGCTCTGCTGCATGTGTATAGAGAGAGAGAGACGGGGCTGGGGCACTTCTTCGAGCGGGTGCCGTGTATAGAATTGTTTGAGAATTGCCCGAGGCTAGGCTAGATTACTTGGGAAAACGGATATGTCGTTCGGCTCCGGCTGCCGCGACAAATTCGGCGCTGTCTGAGAGAGAGGGCCCGAAGAAAAGGAATCGCTGACTCGTCTCGTTGGGAGAAGCTCCGAGAACTGAGATATCCTACTCTTATTGCCACTATTGCCTCTGGCTCTCGACGACTCTATATACTCGCTCGGGGATTGCTTGTCGATGGTTTCTCGGGGAACGCTTGAACGAGACGATCATAGAGATGCTCGTGTTTCCTTGCGAACCTTTTAGTGCGAAGAAAATGCATATACCCATACAGTACCGCGCGTCTGACGGTAGCGCGACTCTACTACTGAAACCTCTCTGCAGCGCGCCGATAAAAAGTATATGAATCGGAAAAGCGTCGAGATGAAGAATGGCCGGGAAAAAAGGGTCAGGACTAGCAGCATCATCAATCCTTCGCTCTCTTATTCTCTTTCGGCCAGGCGAGTAGCAGCGGACGCGCGGAATTGCGGTTTGAAGCGAGAATGTTTTGCATTTCAAGCGGGCCGTGGGAGGCAGCTAATTTATGTGAGAGGCCGGGTCTCGAGGCCACCCTCGTTTCACGCCCTCTTGCTCGGCTGGTCGAGCGTTTTATTTTCACTCTCTGCAACGCGGCAGCGGGTCAGCTCGCGTAAATGCTCGGAGATTCCTCCGAAGTTAAAAACACGGATTCACGGGCTCGTTTATCGCTCTCCCGGGAGGGTGGGATATATCGCGAGGGCACCCTCTTATATGTCTGTTATTAAGCGGAGTTGTGGATCTCTTTTTTAATCGTGCGCTGCGGATTTGTGTCAATCTTTATGTGTGATGCGGATAGCGTTTATTTTTCACGAATCGTTTTCTTTATTCTGTACATCAATTATGGAAAACGATTTTCGAATCATAATCAGAGAGGTATCATTTTCTGGAATCTCTATGTACTCTCAATTAGCAACATTAATTACAATTACCGGGACCAAATGGTATGTTTACAAAAAATATTGTTATGATAAAGAAAGAACTACGATGCGATTAGGTGACGCGTAATGATTTTCAAACATTGATGCATAAAATCTGCCATAAATAGCATTTTTTCTATTCCAATATTTTTAAGTCCAAGTCTCTTGCTTTGTTATAAACACTGAAATGCGACTATAAAATTAATTTCACTCTTCCATATCGACTTGTTTGTTGGCATTCCTTTACACGGAAAAAATGGTTGGTTACAGCAATAAATGGCTTGAATAAATACGCACCAATTATAATTTTGGATAACCTTGTCAAGAATTTATTTACCAAGTCCTTGGTAAGGCTAATCAAAAATATATTTGGTGTGTATTTACCCAAGCTTTGTTACTGTGACCAACCATTCTTATTATTATGTATTATGGAATAAATTTGGTATAAACCAGCCAAACATCTGGGAAATGCCTACTAATCTATATAGTTTGATACGATTTCGAAAGATGATGTATCCGAACCGACAAAGCCCAATAAAAGATTACATACGAGATGCAAAAATTGCGAAGAACTAAAGAGAATTTTAATGGACATTGCCGTGCAAGAAATAAAAGTCTCGAATTGAATTGAAAAAACCTCGGCAAACTGTCCCGTTCGCGGACTCATCCACCCACTCACTACTTAAAAGCCTGATGGCCAGGCAGCACGAGCCACGTCCAGCCGGAAAATTAAAATGAGATTCACTGTACTCTCGCTCTCGGCTCACGTCGGGTATATTTAGCACAAAAAGCCTCTAATTTCCAACAAGGGTGTAAAAAGGAGGGTCGCGAGACCGGCTGCTGACCGGCGGCCGGCCGCTTGTTGAGTCTATAAAACACCGCTTAGCTTTTTTACCCTTTCCCTCAAGAGTCGGCCAGGGGGAGGCAGGGGGGAGAGAGAGAGATGCCAGGAGGTCGGCTTTAACCCCGTTAAGCTGTTTCCCGTCTTTTGCCGCTGGACGACGGTGGCGGTGGTGACCAAATTGAGTGAGCGAGTCCGAGCTTTTTCAGGACCCTCCTCAGCTCCTTTTAATCCTCCTTTTTTTGCGCTGCTGCTTTTCAATATTGCTCTGGAGCCGGACTCTCCTCTTAATATTCGACATTTTTATAAGAGCGCGTGCGGCGCGGATTATGGCCTGTTTGGCGGCGGAGGAATTTCGCTTTAGCGGACCCCTTTCGCGGATTCTTTCATGTTTTTTAATGCGGGTTTGTGGGTTTTGTAATTATGAGATGATTGAGACCGCGCCGAGGGGGAGCCGCGCGCGCCAACGAGGATCTGTTTAGCCAGCGCGGGATATTAATCAATTAAAATGTAATTTTTCTCCTTGGCACAAGTGATTTCTTAATACATAATCGCTCTCGCCTAGTATTTTTATCGGAAGAATGTCTAGTATTTCCATTCTCGCGCGCGTAATGTTAATTACACTAGTTCATAATCTCGTCGGATTAATCTCACTCTTCCGGAGCCCCTTATTCCTATCCAGCTAACAGACTTTGAGCGGCTTAAAAATTAGGTAAAGCCCCTTTTTCGCAGCGCGACGACTCCCGAGTTCCATTAGATAGCTGCGACTCAGCAGCAGCAGCAGCATCGGCTAGGATGCGTTTCCTAATCACGCGCCCACGCGCTCCTCCGCTTAATCCCTTGCATTAAAAGTTAACACGAGAGAGATGCGCTGAGGGGGGAGGCAAGGCCTTACGGGGCCATGTCCTGGCGGCATTAGATTTCTGAGTTGAGGCGGTAGCGCGAAGTTACGCTAACACCGGATCTGCGTTTCAACTGCGAAATTGCGTTAGGAGCGCGGCGGCCGCGACGCTGCAGCCGCAACGTTCGAAGCGTCGTTCGCTTCGAGCACTGCAAAGAAGGATATCCGCGCGGATGGAAGTGTAAAAATAGGTCTCTTATTTGACTCTGAGTCGAGAGCTTTAAATATTCATGCCACTGCGCGGCAATCTCGTCCTCCGTATCTACTGCTACTTCTGCCGTATATTCATAATTGAGTCCTTGCCCCCCCTAGTCTCGAAATAACGAACGGAATAAATTTTCATCAGTCAGCTCTCGTGCGCATCAGTATACTTGATGGAAAGCTCAACCGATGAAAAATTGGCGCGATCCGCATCTTCACGCACCGAAAAACCGCAGATCGTCATTGTTTCTGTTAAACGCAGCTTAAATTTGTTGAAAAGAGCCGAGTTCCGGCCTCGCCGAAGAGTTCCCATGCGAAACAGCAGCGTTGTTTAGCGCAGCCATAGAGAGAGAGAGAGAGAGAGAGAGAGAGAAACGTAAGCGGGAGGAAGGGAGAGGCGAAAGAAGCGAGAGATAGTCGTTAACTCGTGCGCGCTCGGAGCTTCATATTATAATCCGGAGGGTATTATCTAAGGCAGCTAGCTACCGCGGCGCTCGGCATTGTAACCGGATATCCGGAGTCAGCGAGGGTCACGTAAGAAACTACCCCTGACATTAATCAAATACTACCTTTGCGCGCAAAGCCTTGCGCGTCTACCCTATAGCAGTCTATACCATACATGCGCAGTCTCGTCTTTTACTTTGTCATTCTTAACATCAGATAAAACGTATATAAAAAGATAAAACACTACTGAATAAACAAAGTGCAGAGCTATTAAAATCAAAATAGACGAAGCTGCAGAGAGGCGAGCTCGTCAAAGTATATAAGCCGCACGACCCGCCATCAATTCTTCACGAGACTATAGTCATCGCCAGCGCTCATAAGACGAAACCCCGCTCCTGTGCCGCACGCTCGAAAAGAGAAGACTACCGAGTAGAGGCTATAGCGTCTGATACCGGCAAGACGAGGCGTCTTGAATAATGACACGGCGTCGTGCAACCGTGTTCCTCTCGCTCGCACCTCGTCGCCGGGATTCCCAGACTATCTTCCTCGCCTCTACTTATAATTATTGATGCCGCGCCCGAACTTTATATAAACCCCCCCCCCTCCCCCGCCCGTCCCTTCGCCTCGAGAAGATCCTCGCTAGCTTTTCCGAGCTCCTCCGCCGACACCCCGCCCGCGTCCGGCTTTCCTGCGCCACCGCCGCCGTTCAGCCAGGAGGAAATTGTTGGAGTTTTCAAAGTCTGACGTGCAGGATATTATGAACCGGGGAACAGAGGGATGGGGCAGATGCTGTGCTACGACGTACGGCTCGAGGGGGTGGTCCGGGCGTACCAGACGAATGGGGGAGGTTCGGCCGATGACGCGATTTCCCGAGCTACGTGTGTGCAGCATAACTCTTTTTTTTACAATACATCATACTACAACAATTTCGGATTATGAATATCACTCGTCATTTTACGTAGAAATAAAGAGGCTTGAATTTAATGAGAAACAAGCGTACTTCTCTGTCGTGTCGAAAAATATCCAAAGGCCTAGCGCTTGCTTTTGACTCGTTTCCTCTCCTCTCATCCGTTCTAGCTTCCAACTATGCGCTCTCATCTACAGGAGCGTAGAGAAGAGCACTACCTTTATATAACCGCGCACAAGCCTTTGAAACGAAGCACTTTAGACCTCACCGTTTGACTAAGAGGAGCGCTTTTTTTTCTCATAAAGCAGTCCCTTTAAGCGTCGCTGAGGAAGAAAATCCAACGGACTTTGATATACTCCTTAATATAGAACTTTCTTTGATGCTCGCAACCACGTTGAATTTTCTCAGCAGGCCTTTATAAAGCAAAGCCTCATCACGACGTTGTCTATGCGCAAGTAAATAACTTACTGAAAAAACGCAAACTAGACATTATTACGTCGAAGAGCTGTTAGCAGCAGCCGCCATTGTGTGGCGTGGCATCGTTCATAAGAGCGGCGTCTCGCTCAGTCTCTCAGCCCTCTCGAGCGAGCGCATTTTCTGCGTCAGCTTCCTGATGAATATCGAAGGCGTTGGCGCGAGTAGGGGATAGACGAGAGAGAGAGAGCGAGGCGGTAGAGGACGAGGGATAAGAGCCGGCGTTTTGAATAATGACGCGAAGAAGCGCCTCGTGATTGAATGGGGCGCTATCTTACCTCCAGATTTCTCAAGTCTCGCTGGCGCTGCTGCCACGTCGCACTTCCTATACTCCTTCTCCCGACGTATATAACAATTCAT
Source organism: Cecidostiba fungosa (assembly GCA_900474305.1). Lineage (NCBI taxonomy): Eukaryota > Metazoa > Arthropoda > Insecta > Hymenoptera > Pteromalidae > Cecidostiba > Cecidostiba fungosa. Next base: position 22,479 of record UCOJ01000741.1, read on the forward strand.
GCTCGGGCCCCCCTTCGGCTTTCGATATAAATCAGCCCCCCCCCCGCTCTCGCTTTTATCATCATCACTTTTGGCGCAGCTGAGTAATGGAAATAGCGTAAGACGACTTTTTTCAAGCTTCCTTTACTTTTTATTCTGCTTTCGTCTCTGCTTATTAGCTTTGTCTGTGCAGCTGTCTATAGTCATCGCGGCAGCGAGCGAGCCTCGAGATCCTTTTAAATATTTAGACTGAGCTGCTCCGGAGAGAAAGAGAGAGAGAGGGGCAGGGCGGAGACTCATCCAAGTTGCCGCAACTTTTGGCCGTATTAGCTTTTGTATATATATTACCTCATTTGCCAGAGGAAAGCTTATACTTCTGCGCAACTATATGTATATACCCTCGCGCGTACGTGCAGGCTGCGTTTACATATATATACACACCCAGACTCGTCTCTCTTTCTCTTGGTCTTCCCTCTTGGCTCTTGCGAGCCGCCCGTCGTGCGATGTGCTACGCACGTGCTGCAACTCTATATTTCACCTGCACTTGTTACACGTCGTTACATAACGAGAAGAGGGGAGCCGGTACGCCGGAGACAACAGAAAGCGCCATTTTTCAGCGGCACTGAATAAACGGCTTATCGCGATCTTTCGATTTCTCGCGGATCTCTGGGCGTCTCGCGAGACAAAGCGTCAATCCGCGCGAGCGGCAGAGGGAAAGTGAAATTTACGATGCGCAGCTGAAACGAGCCACAGAGCCGCGGTAGGAATATATAGAGTAGCGAATGGTGTGGGATTTATAAAACGAAACGTCTAAGCACCTCGGGAATTGTCGCTCTCGCTCGATTTAGGAGTCGCTCCTCGTAGCGCGTGTCATTCCGGGCCAGAACGATAGAAACAGCTCGCGCGCGCGTATAGCGCACAACTGCACAAGAGCGCGAGCGCGAGCGGCCGTAAAACCGGCTGCTGGGATTGTATTTTATCGGAAACGTTAACGGCTTCGTAAATCAGGCATGGAGCCATTCGCCGGGGCTTTAACGCGCGCGCGGCTATCGTCTAACGATTCGAGACGACGACGACGACTACGGAGACGTAGCTCTTGCGAGTTATCCCGTCGTCCCCTTGCTTAGCTTTAAACTACAGGAGACGAATTCGTTGGAGTAGTTTGGCTGGATTAGCCGGAAAAATAATGATTCAATTTGGTTTAATCCCGGAGGTTCAAGATTACTTTGGCGAACCGTCAGTTTGCTCGAATAATACACGCGCGAATAGAAAATAGTCGCACGTTTTTCACAATCAGCCAAATGGCGGTGGCGTCAGAGAGAGAGAGAGAGAGAGAGAGAGAGCGAGGATAGAGTAGCGAACAGCACTCGAAGCGGAATTAGGCAAACAAATGAAGTCTGCGCACATCCACAGGCTGCAGCAGCAGCAGCAGACAGTCAGAGGCGCGGCAGAGATGAAGGAGAATATAATCTAGCCTGTTTGAGGAGAACTAGCGCCCGCGCGCCGCAAGTTAGAACAAACTCTGTGTGTATTCTGGAAACGTCGTATATTCTCTCCCTCGCCCGCCCTGCCGCGATTGCTCCGGCTCTTTCTCTTTCGCTTATAACGTTGTGTCATCAGTCCGCGTATATTTCCCAGAGTTGACGCAGTGTGGAGGAGCCCCCGAGAAGTTTCGGCTTCTCCGCAGCCGTATTATAATCGCACCGAACAACGTGTCTCTCACCCACCCGACTCTCTCTCTCTCTCGATAACTCTCGGCGTTGCTTTAATTGTTTCAGGCCCGCGGAGATGACGAGAGGACGACCGGGGAGAGAACTTGCCGCCACTGCCGCTGCTGCTGCCGGACGAAGCTGGGACCTCGATAAGGAGATTAATATTGGAAGTTGCGCGGGAAAAAGGCCGCAGGCTGACTGGCGAGAGGCTTCACCAGCCCGAAAGGGGTTACTCATCTCATCGCTCTCGTCGGAAGACTGACTGGTTCGACGAAAGCTACGCCGTCCCCGTGATGGATGACCAAAGTTTTGTTGACTCGACTATTTTTTTTGTAATCTTGTTGGCTCAATAAAATGTTGCAAGCTCGCGGGATGATCATACGTTGACACGATCTACTGAATTTTACGTATCTTTCAATAAAACTCTTTAGAAACTGATCTACTATTTACTACCAGCCCAGCCCGATGCAGATATTTCGGGAAAAATCAATTCAACCAGGCCGTTCTCGTAAATTCTCCTATCTTTCGTAAAATCCCGAATTCCCCGCAGTAACAGCAGCAGCAGCAGCAGCGGCAGCCCTTAAAATTAGCAAGTCAGTTGCCACCTAAGAACAGCCATCTCCAGCACCTCCCCCAACCACATCTCTGGGTATTCCGAAGAGTCCTCTATCTCTCTCTAGCTCGCTGCCGTACGTCTCTCTCGGATTTTTCCTTCTCCGCAGAAGCCTCTCGAACGAGGCTCGCCTTCGAAATTACGAAAACGACGACTAGGAAGCAGCAGAGGCAGCAGAAGCAGAAGCAGCAGCAGCTCGCCCAGGCAGAGGAGAAGCTCTCGGCGGTGGCTGGGGGTGGCTGGGCGTACGGGGCGCTGGCTTATGAATATTCATTTCTCGGCGCTTTCTTACAGGCTCTCTACGCGCGCGAGGTCGTGGCCCACGGTTGCACTGGAGGGGGCGTACTACCACAGCGCCGCTGAGAGAGAGAGAGCGAGAGAGAGAGAGAAAGAAGGTGGGGGTGGCGGGCGCACTTTTAAGTCGGCCGTTGCCGGAGGGGGGCGCGCGGAGGCTCTGGATCAATGCCGGGACCACGCCCCCTCGCGCGTCTTACATCCTACCCCCACTGCTTTCCTTTGCTTTTCCGCGGACGAGGCTCTTCTATCGCTGCTGCTGCTGCTGCTGCCGGGGAGCGGATGCTGGAGCTGGGGCTACGAGCAGGGGTGGGCTGAAGATGTGCTTGCTGTTTTATACACCGAGGGAGGCTCATGCCTATAGTCTAAATGAAACTTTTTCTGTGCTGATGATGAAGTACATTCGAGGACGGAATATTATACTGACAAAGCGTCTCGTCAAGCTCGAACCCAACAAAAAATAGACCGGGGCATATAAGACTGTATGAGTTCCGCCGAAGCTGAGGCTCAAAGAGAAGCTGCCTCGGGCTGCCTGATGCTGGAACGCCGCTCTTCTTTGGCAGCGACGTCTTAAGAAACAAGAAGACGCTGTTGTACTTGCTCGAGATGCAGCGGCTTTGACGAGAGAAACGCGGTGAATAAGGAGCCGCCTGCAAAGCCGGCCAAAGAGATATGCTGCGAGCTTGAAAGCGTGTTCGAGATTTCTTGCTGACTATACTTCCCACGAAGACTGACTGACGATGTACTTTTTTAAATTTATCTCTATCCAAACGACTCATCCATCAGACAGCGCGTCTAACTAAACTTGGACTGTTCTACTTAAAACACTCCGAATGCCTCCTAATTCGCAGAAATAGATTTTATAGCTCGAATATACGTACAACTAAATTCTATAGATAGCTCTCGACTCGACAAAGGAGTTGATTAAAGTTCTGAACAGGCATCAGAGATATACATTTTGAATGATTTCCAGCGTCTTGATAAACAAAGAAGCCCGACAAGAATCGTCGAAACCGGATAATAAACGCTCCTCCCTCGGGAAAGTTTCCCGAGAGGCTCTAAATAGAGAACAGCATACGGCTGATCGATTGTGCCTCGTATATATATATAATACGTACGTCGCGGACTCGTCGCGTGTCTCTTTCCCTCATCTCGCGAGTCAAACTTCCGCAAAGAGAACAACTATATATATAATAGGAGAGTGCGCTGCTTCGGCATCTTCTTCACCGGCGCGCAGAGAGAGAGACGAGTATCGCCATCCTCGCGAAACGACTTCGACTCACGCTACAGCAACCATTTCTCATCTCTCGCCCGCATATACGCCCTGAAGTTTAGCTCCTCGTCCTCGTCTTACTCTTACTTCCATAGTCGCGCTGCTTTCGAGGCTCTTGCCTGAGCGACTATCTACGCCGCTGGTTCTTCTTCGCTTCTACGAGTAGCATTGTGTGCGGATAAGAGAGAGGCTGAGAGAGGGAAACCGGAGAGATCCGCACCTGCCCGAGGCTGTTCTTTCCTTTAACAACAAGCCAGAGCGCTTCAAGTAGCGGCTAATTACGACGAGTGTCGCGTCGCGCAGAGGATGTATGCACGGCTGAATATCCCACTGTTTAATGAGAAACTATAGGTATAAGTTTGATGGAATTTTTCAAGGGTTTGCATCACAGTTAAGTTTGAGTCTATCATAGTACAAATACGCGAAAATTTCGAAATTTTCTATTACAAAGCTACCACCTAGGAGGAAGTAAAAAAATATCCTAAAGACGAGAACCGTTTTATCAGCAAATAAACTTCGTTCACTTCCTCGTTCGCGCGATACGACGTAAACGAGCCACACAGCGAAACGGTGGACAATGAAGCGGCTCCCTTTTGAAAAAGCCTCGCGCGCATCTCGGCAAAACGAAAAAGGAGCTACCGCGAAAGGGATTCTCTCTATAAGCGAGACGAAACGACGAAACCGCTGTACACGCGAGGCAGCACCACAAGTGCGGCTCATTACTGCCGAAAAGAGTCCCTTTAAAAGTCCGCCGAGAGAGAGAGACATGGGAGGAGGGAGAGCATCAGCATCGAGACAATGGGGCCGCAATGAGAGCAAAGCAACTCCGCGCTCGTTGCTCGCTGCTATGATCGTTATGCCGCTGGTTCTATTGCGAGCTCTAACGCAGCCACGGATGGCTATCGAAATTTCAAATATTTCAGTGATACTGATATTTTGATTTTCGAAAACGTTTTCACCAATAGTCATTGGAATACGAGTATTCTATACGAGAACGAAAAAAATTTGACGGAAACCTTTCAAAATATCTGGAGATATACTTGATCGAGTTATCAAAAGTTTCTATACGCGTCTGGGAATCCTCTAAGATTCCTGTTGTACCCTCGACATCCCAACAATATGTCACCACCGGAACCCCAAAACTTGTCCCATTCTCTCCTATCTATATAGTCTCGATAAAAAAAAATTTTAAAAACCGGTCTATCAGGCGAGGGGTTAGACTCAGGCGGAACTTAGATGACCACCCGTTAGAAGCGTCAGACGGCCCATCGAGGCCAGGCTGGCCGAGAGAGGGAAAGTGGACGTTACGGTAATCGAGCCGGCGCTGCAGCTCCCGGCCATTAGCCGCAAATGGCCGTACTTAGGCGCGAGCAGCAGCGCTGCCGCCGGACTTTGCTCGCTCGCTGCGCCGCGTATAGCCTGCGATTTGATCCGATGTCAGAGCGAGAGATGAAATAGAATAGAGGAAGAGAGAGAGAGACCGTTGACATATTAGCTATGGCATTTAATGATTGGTGTACGTGAGTTATTACGTAAGAATAAACGGCTTGAAGATGCGTAAATCTATATTCACTGACTGACGCTCTTATATATACCTATACGGTTGTCGATTCCAGCGACGCAAAATACACTTGAGAAATCTCAAGACGGACGTTAACCGAGGGATGTTGACCAACGTACGCCGCGCCGGCGGATTGTATGCACGCGCGTATTCGCGAGTTCGCAGCGTATACGTATACGGATCGATCTGTCCGTCCTTGTCGGTCTCGGCCCGTTCCATTCAAGAGCCGGCCCTCGAGACAGTGACCGGACGTGGAGGAGCGAGAGAGAGCGAGCAAGCCACACGCGCTGGATCGAGACACACCAGTCGGCGGCAACTCGTGCGCTTGACCGATTGACCGACTTCCGATCGATTCCACCGTCATCGTGTTTAGCTGTTTGTGTACCAAGGATTAAGATATCTCTGCAGGACGTAAGACTTGGCAACATCGATCGTTTTGTTGCATCGATTACGTCACTTGTATTATAATATACGCTGTGCTGCATACTCGTGAAAATCAATTCTTCTCGATATACGCCGGATTTATTTTGAAAGCGAGAAGCCAATAACCCAGGTTTTCATCTATTTTAAGTAAGCATACAGCAAGTGAATTTCGAGGGGGAAAAGTTAAAGATTTTTTAAATAGAATAATTATTATATATTTTTACAATAATAACGCAACATAGATATAAAGATTCGAAAAGTATTACAAAAAATGAAGTATCAAATTTACCTATAAAATAACCAATTGACCATTAGTTTTAAGAATAGCAAATCTGAGAAAGAAAATTAGAAATTGACTTAGAATTCATTATAATGTTGTATTAAAAAAGTTTATATTCTTGGTATATGTATACAGATGACTTGTTGTAAAGTGCAATGCCTAAAGAGGCCATATATTTTTAAGTGTGTAAGATTATGGTTAAGTATAATAGCGGACATATGCACAGGTAATTTAGATTAAGTCTTTAGAATGCTAGTTATTTATCGATTATATTATACATATGTATAATTTGATGTAAATATGCGTGGCTTGTACTTTAGTGAATAATAAATGAATAAATAAAATTTTCGTTATAATAGTTTATTTATTTAAATTTACTGTTGATGCGACGATAACTAATTATTAGTTCATTCACATTGCAGCCTCTATCAAGTTCAAATAATAAATGAATTTTGGTTGCACATTTGCAATAAAAATGTGAAAAATGAACTCTATGAAAACAAATTCTTCTGTAGTCTCTCGAGGTAGATACATCAAATTAGTTTTCTTAAAAAGAAAAAACTGAAGAAACACAATAAAAATTCTAATTGATTTAGGTACGAAAATACCCAATTAAATAAAAATATCGTCATTATGAATAATTTGATTTTTATCATTCTGCTAAATTCAATACAAAACAAATTTACACAAATACAAACAACGCTTCGTGTGAATTATAAATGAACAACAAATAACCCTATCAGACTCAATCTACGAGAATATTTAGGTATATAGGTATTACGAATGTTGCATATAAACGGAATTAACATTTTACGAAAACGATTTCTCTGTCTGAACATTGAGGATTAACGACACACACACACACACACACACACACACACACACACACACACATATACACACACGTACACACACACACACACCAAGAGTCATAAGTAGTCTTTTTATGATAAAATATATCGTATTGATCCAAAGCTTTTGCTTTGTGAAAAAAATGATATCAAAGTTTTGCTAATAGTCTATTACAGTAATTTTAGTCCATTGAACGTTTATTTACGAAATTGCTTAGCATAAGTTAAAGGCAGAAAATATAATTGCGTCATAATAAAAAACGGCATATTCCAGCAACGATCCTCGTTCTCAGCGTCGCCGAGCGTTTCTTTGAAGCGACAAGCGTGGCAGCACCGTGCACTCACGCAAAACTGTAGCACGGATTCGAACCCTCCCCAGATCCTGGCGGCCATCCATAAAAGGGTTACATCACGCGCGACGGTAACTAGTTATCCTTCGAGTTGCCAACTCCGAGGGTAAAGGACATTAATTATCGAAGTGAATTTGCTTCTACTTGAATGATATATAGTCATGAAATGATATTACTTTTTTCGAATAAAATCTTTCGTCTGAAATTTTTCATATTACGACGAGTCGAGGGGGTAACACGCCAAGAGGGGTTGAATAAAATTGTTTGCAATAGAAAACCGACATTTCTTCTGGCAGTAACCCGATGATAAACTTGATAAGACTAGTAGCTGATGAAAATAAACAATCGATAAAGCACACGCGATTGCTATAATCCGGATTTGACGTCTCAAAAGCAAACTCTTCCCTCTTGAAGCATCAACAAAAGCCCAGTAACCGCGCAAGTAATAACCGCACGAGCCTTAGGAAGCCAACCTCGCTGGGGTGCGTTCTCCAATATAAACCCTCTTGAGAAAGACGAAACGCTCTGCAACGAGTAATACTTTTGAGGCAAAAGCTTGGGGCGTAAAGGGCGAGAGAGGAGCCTCGAAGAGGCATGAAAACACGTCCCTCTCTCTCTCGTCTCGCGGTTACAGAGCAGTAGCAACGGCAGAGCCAGAGACAGAGAGCGAGACGGAGAGCAGCCGGTAACCCGAGGAGAAGTATAACGGCGCGCAGGCCGCAGGCAGCCCTTAGGAACGTAATTAATATTTATCCCACCCCCGACGAGGCGGCGGGTCCGGTTCATGGTAGTATAGTAGTAGTAGTAGTAGTAGTAGTAGTAGTAGTGCACCTAGGAGAGACAGAGGAGAAGCACCTCCTGACCCCTCGAAAATCCCAGCACGCTCCTTGTAAAATCTAATATCTGAGGAAGGCAGCAGCAGCAGCAGCAGTGGCGGGAGCTCTACATATACATACGTAGAGGGAGAGAGAGAGAGGAGCTGCACCACCTCCACGAGTAGCTCGCCTGGGCGCAAAAGATAGAGACAGACGGATGAAGGCGGCTGCGGCCCGAAACGAGTAAGGAAGAGAGGAGGGAGCTCGGCGCTTATATTTTCCCGGGGTAGCTGCACACGCAGGGGGCGGCCTCAAGACGCTCGACGTCCTTCGAGTGGGGGTGAGCGCCGCGGCGCCGGCGACCAATCCGGGCGAGCCGCGACGCGCCTTGCCGGGATTCGCCGCGCGACGCTTTCTTAGAGCGCGCCGCGCGCGCGGCCCACCCCGGAAAAATCGAAGTAAAAGTGCCGCTGTGGTGGGGCGGCTCCCGACCGAGCCCGGCCATTGGCTTGCCGCTGCCGCCGTGCGCGAGAACGAGAGCTTATAGAGAGAGAGAGACGAGGGTTGCCTGCCGAGACTTTTCTTCGCAGAGGCTTTTCGCGAGAGCCGATATAGCTCGACTGCCGCGCAGCAGCCCTTTAAGGGGTTCGCCTCCCGGCGGCGACGCACCAGCGGGAAAGGAAATCGATCGACCGACTAAGGCTTTCTCTCGCGAGGAGGATGTGTATGTGCGGCCGGGAATATGCCTCGTGAGAGAAAACCTATACGTAAAATCCGGACTAGTTGGGTTCAGAAATATAATCGAGGCAAACGCGAGGAACGATTATTTCGTATAACTCTGTCGAGCTCGAGATTTTCTTGAACACAGGAAAAATACACGGGAGACAGAAATTGTAGAAAATTATTAAAAGTATAACAGAACTTTAAAAGCTGAGAAAAATGACGAAATTTTTAAAAAATGTAAGTTTTTCATTATTTTTATTTTTTACTTCTGCACTGGCAATTTTAATAAACGCGCATACATCCGAGTTTTGTAATTCATTTTTTAAACACACTATAATATTACTCGGAAAAGTTGATTTTTTTTAATAAAGGAATTGAACAACGCGCCCTTTTTGGTGCTTGAACATAGCTACGAATCGGAAAGACGTAATATCTTTCACCGAAAGGTGTCCATTTGCAACATAAATAGTAACGTAATTCAAAACAATGCAGAAGCAAATACAGCTAATACCTTCCTATTTCGAGATTTCAAAGTTGTAAACCTAACATGGATGTTTTTGGAGTAGAAAATATAGTAGCATCGAGATTTTCTTAAATTTTTGGTATATATTTCAAGAATTTAATTTTAATCTGTTTTAAATTTACTCAGACGATTGCAACTCCAATAAACCAATTTAAAACGTACTTATTTATAAACTCGCATTAAATTGACAGCATATGCAGAAACATCGCAAATGAGTGAGGCAGAATCATCGTAAATTCGTATTCGTCGGAAAGAATATAAATAGTAAACTCGACAGACTATTTCATAATGTATCAACATAGCAAAAGTGTAGCGAGAAATTATGATGAAAATAACCTAGCCACCGGCATGTGTGTATATACCACCCTTACAAAATTCAGTCTTTAGCAGATTCATTTCGAATTTCAAAGAAGCTTTTTGGGGAAAGGTTCGCTGAAAAGTGCGAGCTGGTTACCCCGAGCGAAAAGTAACCTCTCGCAGATTCGATTATCACGGCTTGTTTGAGACGTACCGACTTGTGTAACTTGGACACTCTCTGGCTATTTCGTATTCCCCGCTCAAGTCGCAACGGTCGCGGTTGACTAATTGATTCTTGTCCGGAGCTTTAAAGCTCGAAGGAACCGATTCTCTTTCAAGCTTTTTTTCAAAATTTCTGGCGCGTATACTCGTTGGCACAGGCTTCCTGGCACATTAACGTCGATTCCCAACCGTGAAGCCCTGTTTCGCAAGAGCTGCGCGCAGCAGAGAACTTGCAAGTTTCTCCAAAGCGGCGGCAGCAGCTCTCTCTCTCTCTCACTCCGCCTCCGGTACACTCTCGGTACGTCTTCGCAGCAGTCTTGGGAGACGCCCGTCGCCTCGTTCGCATTATTAATGTTACGAGAGACGTGAATTCGCGATACGTATAGAACACGCGAGACGAGGCGAAGATAGCAGAGGGAGAGAGAGAGCTCGGATAGTCCTTTAGTCCCGCTAATTGTCTTAGAGACGCGTTCGCTCACTCGCTCCCTCCTGAGACGCTCTTAAAATGGAAGGCACTGGCGGAGAGTACGTGTGCGCGAGAGCAAAGCTCATTCGAGCAAATGCGATTAGACGAGAGGAGCTGCGCGAAACTCTCGGGGCGAACGAAATTTCACCGGGGGAAGCGATGACGAGGACGCGTAGAGACGTCCCGACGACTGCCACTGCTGCTGCGCTACTCCTCCGCGTCTATATCCTCTCGCTCTGTCTTCTTCGCGGCATGGCAGAGCCGCCCTATTGTTGCTTTATGCAAAGTCAGAGAACAGCTCGCGACTCTGTATGTATGTATGTATATGTCGTCGTCATATAGCGACGCGCGAGATACTGTACGACTGCAAAACCGAAGATTAGACCGGCGCGCCGAGGGATGAGGAGGGGACGGGGCCGCGAGGGTGTGGGCTCGGGATTGGCTTCGAGTAGCTGGAAAGTATTCGTGTGTGGCTTAGGGATCCGGAGGGTCGCGGCGGGAGTTTCTTGAGGGTGATGCGCGTAGACGGGCTCCGCTATTTCGCTCTTTCTCTCTCTCGCTCTCGCCTAATGTGTCTTTGCAGAGAGAAAAGGGTAAGACGCGTGGAATTATTCAGCGCGAGCAAAACCAACATGTTATAAATACTTGCCGGCTGTTGTGTACACTATTCATGGAAGCAAAAACGAGTCTGCAGACTATAACCGCGATTGTGTTGCGTAAGAGCCAATCGCCGAATGTAGCAGTATTATCGTCGGAAAAAGGAAACCACGTCCCTCGGAGTGGCCGCGAGACAATGAGGCCGAGAGGGAAAAATATGAAAAGGCCGCGCGCGACTATGTACTCGTTACGTGGGACTGTAATCTCGATATACTCGTTTGCGTCCGTCTCGAGCGTCCCCTCAATTTCCTCCTTCGAAAACGTCGCGGTGGACGACGAGTGGACGCTCCGAGTGTATAAAGCACAAGTGGCCGGGGTAACCGGTCAGTCGAGTGGAGATGACAAGTATACACGGCATCTGAAAAGACTTTGATGATCCAACTAATATTGCTTATCGCCAATGCCAGTAATTTAATTAGTTTTTAACCCCCTATTGGATAGTACATTTCGCAGAAACTTTTATTTTTTGTTAACTCTGTTTTGTTGGCTCCGAAGTAAAACGACACAAGCCCATTTTTTTGGATTCATTAATCTTCAATAGCTCTTTTTCATGTAAAAATGACAGGAGCTCTGAAAAGTTGCTCTAATATAAAGCTAGGATATATATCAATGACATAACCACACAAGTCCATTTTACAATAGCTTTTTATATACTGGTAATTCTCTGGGATTTACAACAAACTATTGTTTTATTACAAGGGTTATTTCAAATTAATCTTTCCGATTCCAATCAATCCTTTCCTTAAAATAAATTCCTTTAAATAAATTTGCGTTTATTTACACAAACATAAGCATAAATAAGCTTGTTTAATCAATATAGAAACCTGTTTAATCGGGTGCCTGGAGAGAAATGTGTATTTTCCGCGCTGGTGTTAGGAAACATAGTATATATACGCACCGCGGGAAGAAAATTGGACAGCCTATATATTTTGTTGTTTATCCCGCCTTCATTTTATTAACAGTTAACTATAATTGATTGTTTATAGACAAAAAATATAGAAAAAATAAAAATAATTTACTTATACACGGAAGACAGACTCATCTCGTTCTACCTGGGAGCCACAGAATTATAAAAACCACACCTTTTTTCCAATACAAAAAAACCCATCTTCTAAAATTATTTTTGAACAGACCCTCCATAAATGATTTAATTATATAAGCACCTCAGCAGCTCGCCTTCGTCTTCGAGATAATGTTCGAGTTAATTCTCGCGGTCGCTTGAGGGCAGGCGACGACTGGCGGTGCGCGTCGACTCGCTTGACCAGCGGTCAACACGTACGGTGGGAATGCATAGCGGCGGCGGCGATCAGCATCGATCCTCGCGCTCCGTAATCTCGCCGAGACGGACTGGTTTCTCCTGCAGTCGACCTTCGCGTGAAAATCGAGTTTCTTCCTCTCTGCCAGGTGCATTCGTGCTCGTTTTAATTGCGCGCTTCTTTGATATACACGCCACATTGCGACTCCAAATTTTCACACGCCGACTGGTTTTTGGAACTCCTGCTTTCCTCGAGATCTAATTTTGTTCTGACGCTTTTACTGCTATATTCGCATTGTACGCGAATTCATTTATTTTCCGAGCTTCAATTAAATACGCCTCGAATATTCTAGCGGACCTTTCATAAAGCTCAACAAAAGCTTGGCTATTATATTCGTAAAAATATGAATAAATAAACATCAGTATATCTATCGTCGAGTCGTATACGCGCATGATATACCTTAGAAGCGAGGTTGCCTTGGCCGACCGCAAAACAAACGAAGCGATCGATGAAAGAGACAAACAGACAGCGACCGCCGGCTCACACACGGCAAAATCATCCGCAGTCGCGCGCGCAATAATAGCCCCTGCATATAACCCCCGCAGCTACTCTCGTTGTTTTTAAGGTCCGCGCGTCGCGGAGAGTCTATTCCTTTGGGTGTGGGCGGCTAATAAAACGAATCTTACGGCAGCAGGGCGCGAAGACGCCATTTTGAATAATGCCGACCAATCGCGAGGCGGCGTCGAGGCGCGCGTCTTGAGGGGGTGCAGCTCTCCGCGTAGCTGCTGCACCTAGTTTTCTCTCTCTCCCACTCGCTGCTGCTGCTGGCTTTGTCTATTCTAGAAGCTCGCGTTTTCTCTTCTGAGCCGTGCATATATTATAGACCAGCGTTCGTTTTCCATATTCTGAACGAGTAGTATGCGGAGGCGGACGTTAGTTAGCTTCTGAGCTGCGACGTCGCGTTTTCCAGGCGCGTGAGACAAAGGAGGCTGCTTTTATATGCTGCGGCTTTTCAAAGGAGTTTACTTATTTATGCGAGTTGAAAAAGTTTGTAGGAGTGTAGGACGGACAGCTATTGTACGTGTTCTCGAAACGAGATTCATCCAAGTATATATGTATTATCAACAAAACTCGGAGGATGATTGATAAAATCGTTCTAAATCCATTGAGCTTTCTGTCACACCTCGCAGCCCTTCGAGTAGTGTTGGTCTCTTCTTCTTCATCTCAACCCCCGCGGCAACTGACGCACTCACCCCCCGGCCGTCTAGAAGAGATAGGCCGAGAGCGACGTCGTGCTACGCTGCAGAGAATCGCTAAAACATTTTCCATTAGCGCTCGAGATACGCGTTGCTTCCGTTCTCCGTTTCGTTTCACCTCCTCCTCTCTTCGCCCTTCTCTCCTCTCTCACACTCCTCCGCTTTTATATGCTCTCGCAGAGAGTCGAGACCGATCGCGGCGGCATATAGTCGTGTACGTATTACCGAATGCGCGCCGCATAAAGTGCCTGTCGAGAAGCGCGAGCCAATGGCGTATCTCTTCGTTTGCTCGTTCACATGTGCAGCTTTTATGCTCGCGCGAGGAAACGGAACTTGCCCGAGACTGACGCCCCCGCAGCCGCCTGTCGACTTTGTCTATAAACGCTGTTTACAGTGCATGCGCTCGCATTTGTACAAAACATCGGGGAGGTGCCGAAGACCGATCGGATGTTTTCTGCGCGGGGAGCTGGTTCGCGCGTTACACTGCTGCAGAGAAGCCGAAGCTCCCTTTTTACTCGTCCCCGATGCTTTGTGCTTTTGGATGCGATCCTGACGGGCCGAGTTTCCGGTTTTTCTGCCGGTTGGAAGCGGCGGGGAGATGGAGTTGTGCTGATGGAATAATATTTTACCGTTTTTCTGATGGTAGACGGAGAACGTAGAAAAAAGTACAACTTTTTTGTTCTGCGGATTCGATTATGTGCCCAAACGCGGCAAGTCGTCCCGAGGGCACAATATAAGCCTGGAGCTCCAGGCAATATTAGTGTCCGCCACACGCGATAAGAAGCATTCGTGAATCTTTGAGATACAGAAGAATCATTTTCTACTGCAATTAGTCATGCTCAGAAATCTCATCCCTTAGCAGCAGCCATTTTCCCGAGAAGCCTTCATCTCGAGGCAGAGTAGAGCGAGACACAGCTTTGCGCCAAGTGTGTGTGTGCGCGCGCGGGCGCGAGTAATCTATAGGTACGTGTGCGTGGGCGGTAAGAAGGCGGGAAGGAAGAGGCTCTCTCTCGCTTGCTCTATCTCTAAAGACGGAAAGGAAGGGCACATCAGGCGCGGCGGCGGAGCGCTGGGGGGAATATCCTAGAGACAGACATCCTCCCCCGCCCGTGCAGCCGGCAGTATCTTAAGTCTTGCTCTCCTGCGCTGCTGCCACGCCTGACAAGCGACGTTAATGTATGTATGAGATCCGACGGGGGAAAGGCTTTCCGCCTCTCATCCTCAGCTCGCGGGAGTTGCCGCGCTGCTACTCCTCGTCCTCGTCGCCGTCTTCGTCTTTGGTTTCTAAGGGAAAGGCTGCTGCGAGGGGGGGGGGAGTAGTCTACGTGTGACGCGACGCGAAATGAGAAACATGAGAGACCGAGCCGACGCGCATCGAAACGCCAGCCCTTCCTTCCTTCCTTCCTTCTCTACTTCCTTCGCTATACGCGGCTATATACTACCGACGTCGCTCTATACACACGTACACCAATACCGGCTTTTAGTTCCTAGTTGCGCGGAGAAGTCTCTCGTAATTTAGGGTGAAAGAGCATTATTTCCAGGAAATATTGCTACTTGGGAGCGAGGATCCCCGGGTATTTCTTGGGGTCGCGGGCCCTGCGATGCTTGCGAGCACTAGACTCGGCGTGATTTGGAAATTGGAATTTTCGCTTGAAATTACGGCCGGGCTTCCCGAAGGCTGCACCCTCCAAGTTATTGCTGTATATTGCCTTTCTTTGTTCTCCATTTTCCTACCTACACTATATTCTACGCTGTATGATTATAGATCACCTAAATAAGCCAATTAAGGGGGTAAGGAACTCGATGAAAAACTAAATAGTGGGAAAACCGATGTTTTACTTGTATTATTCAAACGATGCGGCAGATCGCTTCTATTAAATTACTAAAATACTTTATAACAAAAGCGTTACCTATATTTTTCTCTTATAATACGAAAGAATCCAGAAAAAAACATTCAATTCGAACATTCGACATCTTAAAGACAAAAAATTGAGTAGTCTATAATATCTCTGGGGTATCGGCCCATTCTTCTCTCGGCTATTTCAATTCTCTTGTAGAAATTTAACACACGAGGAAATTTTTTTTTTCGTGTACCAAAGATGCTTTTATATACGATAGTCAGAGTAATAATATTATGAACAAGGTAATAATGCATCAGTTATGCGTGCTCTTATTTGAAAAATTGTTCTGTCGATTTTATAGAAAAGGCTCAGACTCACCAATAAATGCTCTATACTGTTGCTCTAGACTTGACTTGAGTAAGTATCGCCTCATCCTATAAGTCGCCTTATCCAGTCTCGCTTACCAACGCCAGATCGAAAATCGATTACGTACAACCTGGCCCGGAAAGATCAATAAAGCATCCTAAGTTTTCTAATTTTGAATACAACTTTCATTAAACGTATATCTCGCATCTACTTATGAGAAAGCCTCCTGCCTCACCCCGTCCCGTCAAAACGTCACGCGCTCCGCGCCATCAGGCCTCGAGCGGCTCACCTACACCACCGCATCTCCCCGAAGCAGTAGCAGCAGGCACACGTGCGCAATCTCAGGCTCTCAGGATTTTCGCATGCCCGGGCTCGTCTACATAGCTGCCTCTCTCCTCATGCACATAGCTTTCGAGAGCGGCGCAAGAAGCCAAGCGGCACATCTCTCCCGCGAGCTAAGACGCGCGCGATTATGCATTCGCTGGTGCTCGTTTTAATACGCGCGCCCGCGCGTCGCCTGTAATCAGCGCTCCAGACGTCTGCCTGCTTGCTTCTGCCTCCGCCGCCTATACGCGTATAGCTATGTACACCGGGTGAGTTTCCCGGAAGGCTGATGTTGCCTGCGCTATATAGATTGTGGGAAAAGACGTGAAGCGTTCGCGAGTACGCGCTATGCCTGCTAGATGATGCGACCGCACCCCTTCACTCCGCTTCTCTTATATATAACATATACGTAGGCGCGTCTTTCCGCTTCTGCTGATGGATCAGCCCGGATTTATGAGCTATGACGTGGGCTGATACGCGGCTTGGGTTTTAGGGATGATATTGCGTTTCGTAATACATTTGCTCATTAAAAAGAATCGATAAACTATACATATTTTATGACATAAGGAAAAGCAGAAATCTAGGATGACAACATGGAACGTGGGACTGTAGCCCGGATATACTAGTTTCATTCTTAACTCTCCCTGTAACCAGCAGGTATAGCCGAAATTCTATTTGTCAAGAGTTGAGCAACCAGTTCGTAACATCCGATACCAAGTTCTCGGACTATACAGTCCATTGCATTTTCACGAAGTAATTAGAAGGCAAAGCTCTGTTTTTCGAGCTGCAAAAACAGCGATTAAAAATAAGCTTTCGAGGAAAAGGACTCGAGCGGAAGGGGCGGGTTTTACGGCGAAAAACGACGCGAGATTTCAATGACCTCGACGCGACGGTTTTCTCGCGGAGCGCTGCATGGAGAGGGATATATAAAACTCGGCTCGGGTCACGCGCGCACGCGTAGTCTGAAGGACGAAAGGAGCTGCGCGAAAAAAAGTGGGCGTCGACGCCAGAAAAATCCTCTCGCGCGTTCCGGCGTCGATGTCTCCGCGGAATTCGCGGGCCACAAAAATTTTATGTACGGATTATCCTTTTCGAGAAAAAAAATCGTTCTCTTCCCGCAGAGTAGTTTGTGAGCAATTCGTTTCATTCTTAAGTTTGTTTTTTTTTGCTATTGTCAGCAGCGTAAATTAGTACTCACACTCAAAAAGCTGGCTACACGAATAAATGGGAAAATTTCTATTCAAGTTGCGAGAGCGAGAGCGGGCGAAAAATAGTTGGGAAACTAAACTAGGAAAAAAGAATCCCCAAAAGCGCCATCCACACAGGACTATTCCAAACTTTTGCGCCATTCACTATATACTACTACAACTAGCAGCGGCGGCGGCGGCGGCAGTATCCAAGCGCGCGGCGGCACCGCTGAAAATTGTTAAATTGTAAATCTGCGCGGCGAACTTGGCCAGGAATTTTCCCTCGGTTAAAACTACTCGAGAACTCGACTCGTGAATTTGCCCGTCGCTCGCTCGAGCTCGTACATATACCTACAGCTTGGCGAACGTAATTTCGAGTTAGAGCTCGCGCACCGGGCACAGAGAGACGAAGCGTGCCCGAGAGTGAGAGAGAGAGGGAGATAGAAGGAAAGAGACGACGGCGACGACGATGCTGAAATCCAGTTTTCCCTCTTTCTCTGCAATGAAAGGGGGAGGAGAGAGAGACACAGAGAGGCTTGCAGAGGGCGAAGGAACCGGAAGGGGGTTCGGTACCTAGCTGCTGCTGCTGCTGGTAGTAGAGCCCTAGCTCGGCTGTGTCTCAGGTCGACTCTCATATCGACGTATTTTAGCTATTTTCCCAGGGACCGCCGCCGTCTTGCGCCACCCACCCACCACTTCGTCCTCTCTCTCCCCCGCTCTCAAAGCGAAGCCCTGTGCAGTATCCTCGTAAAGCTCCTCGGGGGGCTGTGCTGCCGCTGCAGTCGTCTTTCTCTTTCCCGCGACGGTGCGCGCGACTAGTGAGTAACGATTTTCCTCCGTCTTACCCCGATTCCGCGCGGGTGGGAGGGCAAAGAGAAAGAGAGAGAGAGAGCAAGCCCGCGTCGCTGCTTCTATAGCTAGACTCTCTAGAATCCCATTCCCGCGACTCCACCCCGCGAGGCTGCAGATATATAGCTACGAAGCTGCTGCTGCTGCCTCGTACTCCCCGAGGAGCCAAGATTACATATTCCGACTTTGCTGGATTTTAGCAGCCGAAATGCGGGTAGTTTTAGTTTTCGCAATTCAACGTAAACATGACGAATGTTGTTTATCACAGAATGTGGCACTTACATTCTGCAGATTCCAGTTGGAGGAGGGTCCTCGAAAGCCGAATTTTTCTTCTTCGTAATCTGACTCTTCAAAGTTCACAGTATACGTAGAATAAGATGTTGCTTCGAACCCGTTACGATAGCTGAGATACTGTCGACATCACCATACGCTGTAGATTTTTCCGTCTTCCATCGGCAAACGATCGAGACCTAAAAAAGGAGGAAAAATTAAATAAAGCAAGATAAAGCCACGTATCCCTTTTCATCGCGCATCTCTCAGCAGCCTAAGTGCACAAATAACAGAGGCAGCTCTCCGTCTCTTCTTCGCGTATGTGCCATCCCCTTTCGTGTATAGTCGCAACCACCTCACCCCCCTCGCTCGCTTGCATCGTCGTAGAAGACGCCGCCAGCGGCAGCCCGGGCTGGGCTCTCTCAAGGAGCTCGCTACACTTCGCATCTCGCATAAGACCCTAGAGCGACTAGGACGAAGACGACGACGACGACGACGACGAAGACGACGACGAGGCCAGAAAGAGAAGGAGGAGCTTCGAGTTGCCGAGGCCTCGACAGCAGCAGCGAACACTGTTTTCCTCTCTCTCTCTCTCCCTGCTGCCGCCATATCATTAATTATCTAAATTGAACCTGCGCGCGCGCTCGCTCGCGACCTGTCTTAGTTCGAAATTGTCAAAGGAGCTTTGCGCCGCGCGGCAGCTCCCGAAGCCCCGCCGTCACCGCTCTTCTTCCCTCGCCCCGTTCTCTCTCGTCGTCTACTTCCACAGTTGCGTCGTTATACGGCCCGAGCATATATACGTCGGAGGAAAATGGGTGACGCGAGCGGGGTTGTTAATGCGGAAACTCTGAAGACTCTTACTCTAGCTCCGTCTCGCTTCAGTGCTGCTGCTGGCGTACATAACGCGCCGCGGCGCCTCGAGAATATTCCCTATTTGCCGAGGGCTGGAGATCCAAGCGCGGTTCTCTCTCTCCGTATATGTATATAGAAATTTGCACAAGCAGAGCGCGTTTTCAGTTTTGAATGCTTCATAAACTTGGCCCTCGGCAAACTTACGCATTAATTGAGGTGACTCCGCGCGCGAGCCCGAATTATTACCAGATGTTTGTTTAACGCCGAGTGGCATTTTTAATCACGCCTGTCGAGGCGCCAACTTTTCACTCGCACGCTCTCGAACTTTATTGCTCGTTTTTCAAACCGATAAATTCTCTCTCTCTCTCTCAGAGTCCGCGCTTCGATTCCAACTCGCGTTCGCAATTTCCGTGGCGCGCTCGTCCTTTTCCGACAGCTCGTCAATGCGGCCCTTTCTGCACGTTTAAAACCCGACGTCGACAAAAAGCTTACACGTCGTGAATGCAGTGGCACTGCTGGCTGTACAATTCAATCGAACCTCGAGCCAAGAGCGCCGTGCAATCAGCCGAACTCTATCGTGAATGGCGATCGTTTTTGCGAGCCGACTTTTCATTCGTGCGCGAATGTTCGAAAAGGTACGCTTGCTGCGCTCGGACCGATAAATTAGACGGCCTGATTTTGTTGAAAGAGTCGCTCACCAAATTAATTTGCTAGAGTTTTAAAACTATACATGCAGCGAGCGGAAAATTAATTAGGCTAATTGAATCCTTGCAGCTTTCATTTCCTGGAAATTTCGCGCTACGAATTACGCGACCAACTTTTTCCTCGCAAATGAGCAACTTTAAACCAATGCTAATGGAATTGCTTTATTTACGCTCTGAAACTTTTATCACTTCTATAACGGGCTGCGGATCTCGTGATGGCGGAGAAATGAAATTCTAATGACTATTTCAAGTTGGAAGGAAAATTTTCATTTTCCGAATGCAGCAGATACGAGAGCAAAAAACTAACTCGGTTAGTTGTAAATTTCAGACTCGTCAATTTTAATCCAGACAAAAAAGTCTTGCTTTATTCAGCACAGAAAATAGCTTCTCTTTCAGCTTCGGCTCTAACAGCGTATAATTGCATTTTTGAGTAGCTTCGCATTGCCTGTTCTCGACGATACTCGACAGCTGCATAAAATATTTGAAAGATTGCTAGAAGCCGAGCAGATGTCAAAATAACTCGTTCTTGTTATTAAATTAAAAATTTGCTTCGGAATCAATTAGCGCGAAAGAAGCAGTCAAAAATACCAGGTACCGAGTAATCAATTACATGGCGTAACAAGCGAGCCTGTCTGCGGTGCATTGTAGGAGGCTAATTGAGTAAAAAGTTGGGCCATTTAACGGACGCTTAGGTCCAGTCGGCTGTTCGTCGGTTCCGGCCAAGACTCCTGGCCGCGAAGCCAAGTTTCGCGGAAGTAGCCACCGACGGTCCCTTCTAACGACTTAATTGTGTACACTTGTCGCCTTGCGAGAAAATTAAGTTCCTTGTCTTCCGAAACGAGAGCCTCGTCACCCTGGCTGCACAATGCACGATTGTTTTCCTTCCGTTTTGAACTGGACAATGCAGCCTTCGGTCAATCATTGAGACCATTGTTGCGACATATACAGAGTCAAAGACCACAGTGTACAATGAAGATTTTTTTTCTTTTATTTTTACCAGTGAATGGTATTGCATCATCGGAGCTTGCCGTTCGTTGGAAGAATAAGTCAAGGCCGTGTAGAAATACCTTTGTCCGCATAGAATATTTTTATAATACACAAATGACCTTTTAGTCCCAAGAGTTTTGTGACCCGTCCACGCGCGCGCGTGCGATTTCTATTTTCATATTCATGTTGATTCTTTGAAATAATATCTAGGAAATTCAAGAAATTTTAGCTCGATTAGACGAGGATGCGTAGTTTAAATTAATTATTCTAATAATAATTAGCAACGGAAAGATATAGCGATAAAGCGCATTAATAATGAATCAACAGACTGACAATGCTACAGTAGCACACGTTTAAACATGTTTAATTATTAACGGGTAATTATGTAAGCGTCACTAGTTTTCACACAATCGACGTGAAAATAAGGATGGAGTAAAATCAATAGCAAAACGCGAATAACCTGTGCGGCTTCTCACGCTTCGAAAAACCTGCTCCGCCAAAAAGACACGACTGGGCGAAAGAAGTCACTGGTTTTGCAGCAAATACAGGCAATACTAGTTTCGGTCTATCTTGGCCGTGCGCTGAAACGGGGGGTAGAGATCTCGTCAGCCGCGGGCTGGTCAGCGACCGATACCACCGCCAGCAGTGAGAGAGCAGTATAGTATAGCGAGGGACGGAGAGAGAAAGCACCGGCCGGCCGGCTGACCGTGTATACACACTACACATACGTACATATATACAGATAGAGCACCAGTCCTGTGGGAATATCTGTACGTCTCTGTCCTAGATTCCGGACGCGCTGGCGGAAAGTGAATCTGATTTCGCCGACGCCGGACACGACTACGTTGGGGTGGTTTGCTTGCTCGTCTGACGGCGCTCTCTTCTCACGTGACCGGCCATAGGCACCCGATCGAACAGGTTCTGATCTGCTACGAGGCGTCCGACGTAACACCTTGTCGTCGTACACGAGGTGGGGAGTAAGAAGTCGCGAGGTGTCGAGGAGCCTCAGTTGACATTTGGGTCTGATCGACGATGGTTTCTCGGGCCTCGTGGCATCTGTTGACCGTCGCTGTCGTCGCTGCAGTTCTTTCCTGGAAGATAATTAGTGCTTAGTTAATTAAGAAGTTTTAGAGTTAAATTAAATTTGATTATGAATACGAGAGGCTGATTAGAACAGTTTCGCGGATCGTGTGCTTTCCTACATTTTACCTATAGAAACCATTAAAAACTGAAATATTCAGCATGAAAGTGTTAATTAGCAAAGTTCCGACTTGCATCCAGGCAACTAGACTGTTCGCGCAAGCGGAATTCGCGGAAGTGCTAATTAAACAGACTTATGTACGAGAGCAGATAAAAAAATTAAAAATCAGAAGTTTCATAGAAAAAAAAAGGGAATCGCGCGATTCACGCTAAATATTCCAAAGAAGATAACAACGCTGATTTCGTTAAAAAAAAAGAACTCGCAACATAATCACGCAATAAATCACGGTTTCCCCGAATCAGCGTCAATTAGCCGTGCGGGGTAGGCCGGCTTGCGCAGATAAATTACGCGTTGATGAAGCTCCTCAATATTTGCCCGCGCTCCACACACACACATGTATACCCAAACACGCGCACTTTTGCCTCCCTCGGCTATCGCTCTTATCAAACCGGCGGGCGTGAAAGCCGCGAGCAGAAAAGCGCGCGCGGCCCTCTCGTTTTCGCATTTTAATTGTTTCGCGCTTAGCCGCTCGCTCGGGCGAAAAGAGAGAGAGAGCCGTTTAAAAAGTGTTTAAGCGCGGCTGTGGTGGCCGAGGCCTTAACGAGGGTGCGCGGCGCCGGTTAATTTCCACGAAAAACTCGAGGGATGCCGGCGAGCGAGCGCTGAAAATTGCTTTTATCCCGTGCGGCGACCGCTGGCTCCGCGGTGAGCGGATTAGCGAGCGCGACCTGCATTTTTTAAGATGCACCGTGGAGAGCGTGAATTTTTCGGGCACATTCTCAGTGAAACGTCGATGCAGCACAGCTCGTTTCTGAGAATGCAGGCTTCGCTAAATCACTCCGATACGGAGTGCGCATTCGTATTCGCTTGCGAGCCGTATATACGACTGCAGAGTGCATCGATCTTGCACCGCGCCGTCGAATGCGAATAAAGCAGCAGCAGCACATACATCCGGGAGTGTCGAACGGCAAAGCCATGGCTGCAGCACCTTCTAGCTGGGATTGCGGGAAACGATTAATTTCGCGCCAAGGCGATAGGCGGCACCGCTCGGATGTATGGAAATTTCCTCCCGCGGAAGCAGCAGCAGCAGCGGTGCCGGCAGCTCTCTCTCTCTCTCTCTACTCGCTCCGCCTTACGCCGGAGGTCGGTGTACGCGAAGGCCCGAAGAGCAAGTAATATAAATTCAAATCAGTCCCTGTTTTCTCACACAACAAACTTGCGAGGAACTCCGCCACCGCCGCCGCCGCGTAGTTTCTCACCCGCTCGCGCGAGTGCTATAACGCCGCTAATGAAGATATGCGCGACTACGCGAGCGTGTATATAAGCGAAAGGCAGGTAACTAGCTCTGCATAGAGGGGACGCGCGCGCGGAGGTCCCCGATGTGCTTGCTAGCGCGTCTTTGGACTTTTGGCCCTGCGGGGACGATGATCTTTGTGTTTTGAGGCGCTGCTGCGTTATCTAATATATCTACGAGACGTTCGTGTAATTATTCAACGACTCGAGAGATACTCAGGATTCGAAAAATCGCGAGACTATAAGAATATTCCCCCGGAATATTTTAGCCTAATAGGGCAGTAAAGTGGATTTTAGAAGCGCGCGAGCCTCGGCCGCGCTAGACGCGTACAAGATCCCTAAATATTAAGAGGGCATTAACGTGGTCGGCCATTTTGCATCATCCTGCAGCCGCCGACGCTCCTGCTTCCACCCCCGGCGGTGTGCGCTCCTCCTTTCTCATTCTCTCTCTGTCTCTCTTTCCCCACCCAGCAGCAGCCTGCAGACACGTACACCGCCGCAGCCGCCTTCTCCGGGCGTATATATTATTATATTATAAGGGTTGCGCGCAGCGACGGCAAGCTCACGTCTTCTCCGCTCCTCGCTCTTACTGCCATAAGCACCTCGCGCAAGATTATGGAAATCGCGCGAGGGGGCATTAAGGAGTTTCCGAAACGAAGCTCGCCTTCGTGCATATCTCGAGGATGTTGAGCGGCGTCGCAGCAGCAGCAGCAGCTATAGTCTGCTCCTAGAGTTTCGCCGCGGGAGCTGGGGGCGGCTTTAATTATTTCCGAAAGAACGGCCATTTTCCATTATACCGCTGCAAGCAAGTCTGAGATGTGGAGTAGAGTCTTGACGGAGGGACGCGGATTCGAGGATATAATAATAAAGCCGGGGAGTGTGTGCACGCGCGAGTTGGAAGGAAAATTGATGGCCAAAGTCCTTCGGGTGGCTGCTTATTTCATTACGCTCGGATTAGCTGGATGATTCATTTCGTTCAGTCTCTCCCGCGCGAGTGGCGATTTTAACCTATTGTATAGCTTTTTAATGCTCTCCTTGCTTGAAACCCACTATTATTCCAAAATTTTTCATTTAAAATCACCGAAAGCTTATTATCATTATTAAACTTTGTTGATAAAATTACATCAATTAAAGAGGCTTCGGCGTTTAGTGCCGTATCAAGTGAGGGGGAACCGTGGAGAAATGTATTACATGAAGTGATGCTTATTTTTTATATAATTATCTCGAGAAATAGAAAAGTAAAAGATCGTGCTGTGAGAAACCAACTTTTCTTTTTTTTTTCTTTTTGTAAGCGTCAACCTTGTTTTTATGATAATATAAAATGGATTCTTCGCCATTAAACGTATTTGAATGTTTTTTATTAATGGAGCTCATGATTTTGTTTCGAAATGTATTAGTCGATTTTAATGATGAGTCTTATAACACTACGTGTTAAAATTTTTATAACACGGCGATTTTTTCAAAACTAACATCGTCGCAACCATCATGTTTATTTTTTTTCGAAAATGAATCTGGCATACCCTCTTTATAGCTTAATCTCTAAATCTCGGAGCATTATATGATTTTTTCCATAAACTCCTAAGCCTACTTAATGATTTCCTAAAATCGTTAGCGATAAAATTCGAAGCGTCATTTGGTTATAGCATCAGGCGCAAAAAATTCGTGATTCAAAAAGAGAGGTAAATCCTGGACGTACAGCGAGTATTATAATATATAATATCAAAGCGAGACGGTTCTGGAAAACGAGAAACTCGCAAGTAATTCCTGGAAAGCCGTTCGGTATATTAAGGTCGCGCGAATCCCCCAATCTCGAACTATTTGCGGCACGTGAAAAGTCGGGGATTTGAATAGTCCCTCCCAACCTTTCCATAGATATATGTATACACGTACATACATATCGAATCCCGGGATATTCGAAAAGCAGCAGCAGCACTGCAGACTATATAGGATACGACGAGAAGCAGCAGCAGAGAAGGCGCGCGGGGAGGAGTGCTGTAGGAGGAAATTCGACGCGGGGGTGGGATGGCGGCAGCAGCAACGAAGTCGTCTATAGAAGTAGTAGAAGGCGAGTTTCGCCCTGCGCGCACGCGATAGGCAGTGAGAGAGAGAGCAACAGAGAGAAAGCTCTCTTGAGTCTATGTTGACGGTGCGAGAGAGCGTATATAGCAAACGCGCGAGCGCGAGAGAGATGGAGTAGAGGGTGGCTGGGTTGCGAGGAGTCGACGTAAGGGTGGAGAAAGAGAGACGGGGATAGAGAGTGTGAGCGAGATGGAGACTAGGCGAGTAGTTGGAAAAGCGGAGGGAAAGAGGAAGCTTCTCTCCCAGTACCCGCGAATGCATAGTATGTGTGCTGTATGTACGGCAAGAACGAACGAGATTCAAGGGGATTCCACAACGTTAAAAAATATGGCTTTTTGCATTTCATAAATGAAAGAAAAAAATATTTTCATGAGTTTTTATTTTCGGCTGTTGATGCGCAATCGTCTATACCTTCTATGCACATGACTGCAATGGTTACATTACTTTCAAAGTAACCTTATGCTATCAATAGGTGTCCTACGCCGTTTCTTTAATATATAAATGCGTGAAGCATAGCGGACACAAACTAATATCGTGACAAGAGGAATCACGCATTCAGGTGTAAAAAAGTAAATAATAATTGGCATAGATACCACGTGATTGCGCCTTTCATCAAGTTTTTTTTAAGAAAGCGTTATTAGCTAAAGAGCACAAACGCCATTGGAAATATACAATTATTATTTTACTTATAGAACTAATTTCAAAAAACAGAATGGTATACGATAAATTATACTAATTTTAATTGTTATTGGTGATCTTTTGGCTTGCTACTAATGCCATCTGAAATTTTTCAATCTGATGTTAACCATCGAGTATATAACTGTTAGTCAAGTTTGCCAATTTTATCTCGACTCAAGATGATCGTCAAGCTTGATCCAACGTTAAAAACCTTTTGCAAGACAATTTTTGAGATTTTTTTCTGCAAAAACTATTGTGAAGCCGCCCTGAATGCATATACAGCAGGAGAGAGCTTCGCGAGCTATAGGAAAGAGAGAGGGTGGAGAGAGCGCCGGAGGGAAACGGAGCCGCCGCCGTTCCGTAGGAAAGGAGGAGACGCGTCGCGAGCGAGCGAGTCTAAGGTAGATTATATTATTTCTCCGCCCCTGCCTTGCAGCATCCGAGTGCGGGTGGGAAGGAGAGAGACGCCGACTCTATCTCTCTCTCTCTCACTCGGGCGGCCCGCCATTTTGTGAATGTTAAATCATTTATTGATCCAAGAAGGTGCGCGCCCGCCACCCGCCTCCTCGAGTTTCCTCCGTGAAGCGAGAGGGAATATAAGCCTGCGCGTCGAGCCACATACAGGTATACGAGCCCACACAGCCAGCTAAGTTGGGGCGCGGGAGGTTGGGAGCGCCGTTGCAGCACCCCGACAACCCCGAACGAACGAACTCGCCGACGTCGCGGCTGTGTGTGTCTGAGTATAGTATATATACCTATCCACGACTACATAGGAGTCTCTCTTTGCAGCCTGCACCCGATCCTTATTCTGCGCGAGCTGAATTTATGTGCGCGCTGCGAAAGTGGATATGCTGCCGGTAACTAAGTTTATGCTGCCGGCGAAGACGGAAATTGAAGAATCCTTAGCATTTCGCTTCGCATGAAATTGCTGCACCTTTTCACCTGTAAAATAAAAAACAATATTAGGTATAATATAGCATCGATCGAATCTCGCAAGCTTCCGACTACATTGTCAAGACGGATAAAATTCTCCTTAAAAAAATTTACAGGGCATATACTTATAGTCATACCCCGACCACGCGCTCGCGTACACGACGCGTATTCGAGCTACCAGCGAATTTATGGCCTCGCGGGGCTTTGCTATACTATATACTCCGCGTATACTCTATCTCTCTTTCTCTCCCACTCTCTCGTTTGCAGCCTCTCGAGAATACCGGATACCCGAGTCCTTGTGTATGTATATAGAATGAGTATAAGGTTGGCCGAGGGTTCTGCCCGGAGACGCTGGCCAAGGTTGACGTCGGTCGCAAGGGGAAGGAAAAATCGAGCCGGGCGTGCCGTCCCGAGCCGAGAGCTATTTTCTCCGGGCGTAATGAAATGACGCGGACAGGCCTTTCTGCTCTCACTCCCTCTCTCACTCGTCTCCGCTTTCTTCGGAATCTATCTATTCGTTTGCTATATACACCAGAGGGGCTGATACGTTCGCGTCCGCTTTATTTACGGGAGGCCGTAAAGCGATCTATAAATTTGTTCGGCTATATTTTAAAGTTGATTAACGGACAGATGAGGATTGTTTTATTCTGGAATTTTCCCGGCTCCAACGTGAATTTTCTGCATAAATGATCAAGTGACTGCATGCACTCGACGCGGCGCTGATGAAATTTTAATTTAAAGTTTATTGGATTATTCAAATTTCGCGCAATCTGATTCAGCGAAATCAAAAGTTCAATTTCCAAGCGAACCGCCAGCTTAAAAATACATCCACTGAAGTATAATCTCGTATAATAAATAAAGAGAGGTGAACGTTGCTTTAGCTGCAAGTTTAAATTATTCATCGTTCGGATGCGCAAAAGTACAAGCGTGCTATAAACAAACGAACTGGCAGAAATCCGAGCAGTTTTTATTCAAATTGCGTGGGATTAGTCGAAGCTTGCGCGCGCAAGCTCACCGTCGTAAGAATGCCGGATTTTTACCGCGCGCGCAGAATCGTAAAAATCTGCCGGCTCGGCTTGGCGAGGGCGGCGTGCGCGCGGACAAAAGGGTCGAGAGAGAGGAACCGAAAAATGTAGACGGGCTTTAGTGCGTGCCGAGCTGTGGAAAAATTCACGCCCATCTCGAGTGGTGCGTGCCACTTTTAAGATTATACAAGAGTTTCGATTTTTTGACGCGTTATGTGTTTAAAACTTTTGTTTTGTTGAAAGTGTGAGCAAGAAAATATTACGGAAAACGAGGTAAGCGAGATTGAATTCACCTATCGATTCCCGTGTCTTTTTAAACACGCCTTTCGCGCTCGCAACTATTTTGAAATTATTTCAATTTAACCTCGCGAGCAACGTCTAATCTACGCTCGCCTGCACCCGCAGGAACAGCTTATTTTGAAAACGGGGCAGTAAAAAGGATGTCGCGCAGGGGAACGTTTTGAAAATTAGCAGCAGTGTTAGAACTATTTGCGCTGGAATGCCAGACTTTCGGCAGTCACGGCCTGGGACACGCGGAAATCTGGCTCTGGCTGTTCTGAAATTTCTCGAATAGATGAATCTCTCTCGTCGCATTCCGACGAATCACAAACAATATATCGATCAAATTAATTCTCGAACAATCTCGTATAATGTATTATATATGCTCTGGAGTTTATACGGAGAGCTAAAATGCTCACTTTGACGACGCGAGTCAGTCATCAGTATATATTTTCAGTAAAAAGTGAAAACAGATCGAGGGGTTTTCGAGCTCATTTTCGAGCTGCACAGAGATATTTGAAGCAGAAAATCACTTGAAACAATAATTCCAAATCTCATCTCGGCATAAATAATCCGGGCTCTAGGTTGCACAGCCGCGCAAATCCTCATTAATAAAATCAAAAGGAGCGAACCCCTCGCATCTCTTAGCTGCCTCAAAATGCGTCCCAGGCAGTAGACGAGTACCCTGCACACACACACACACACACGAGCAGCAGGCGAATTTTTCCTCGTAAAAGCGTCTATCAAGCAATATAATTCACGACGAAATTATACGACCCTTAAAGCGGCAAAACGAGCAAGTCTAGAGAGAAAGAGAGAGAGAGAGAGGGAGGATACTCTGGCTATATAGAAAGCGGCAGGACAGGAAGGCAAGGCAAAGGGAAAGAGGAGAGAGAGAGAGAGTACCGCTCCGGCAAAGCTTCGACTTCGCCAGAGATAAGCTGTCGCGCGAGAGCTTCCCGGGCGAAAAGGCCAGGATTTCAATTTGGCGAAGTTCTGAGATGAAGGGAGAACGCGAGAGCTCGAGGGAGAGAGACGGGAGCAGTATAAAGCGAGCGAACGCGCGCCATACTTTGGCTCTGCTAGTGTAGGCCCCACCCCTCGCCTCTCAAGCTATATATACGTATACCTACTATACTACTCTAGCCTGGGGTCGGGAATGATATAGGGGCGTGCGACGCCATTTTGAATTAGCCGCGCTTAGAGAAGCCGCCGGCTTTTCTCTCCTGCTCTTCTCCTATATATACTACTGCATGCGCGAATGTGTAGTGAAACTTTTATGGAAGTCGGGGCTCGTTCGAACGCTTATCGGCTGTCGTCGATGCTGGCGCTTCGGTAAATGCTTTTGGAATGTCTCAACGTTCCGTGCGCGTTGAAAGTTGTCTCTGGAAAGAAGATAATCAATATAAGTGACTGAAGTATTGCAAGAGCAGACATGTTTAATTATTGAGCGATGAAAGTAAAGGAATTTGAGAAAGCTGTCAAGATTGTTGAAGAAAATTCACCTCGACGCCAGTCACAGAGAATAAAAGTTACATTCCCGCCATAAATATTGCAAACTGCTCAGAGAGTTCAATCCCCTGTAGCGTGCGTAATGTCTTTACTCCGATCCAAAAGCAGAACTCAAGAGAGCTCCAAGTATTTCTAAATTGACATTTTGTACGGTTGACGTCGTGCGCGCCCAAACCTCCTCAATCATGCAAAAACGGAGTCGGCGAACTTACATTATTCACGCGTACTCTTCGATACTTCACATATACGTTTGCCAGTGCCTCGCGAGATAAGTTGATTATCTAGACATATTGTGGCTGCGAGAATTCAATTGAATACTATAATTATGTGTTTGCACTACATTAATAAAGCTGCTTTTTACAAAATTTTTACAAAATAATCTATACCGTGCAAAAATCAACATTTTAGTTCAGAAAAAGATATGGAAAAAAAATTATTCGCCAAAGCATACAACATACATTATTCTGTAGGTACGAAAAGTCTTGATGCAGTTTTTAACAAGTTACCACGACAGCATCGATACTCCCAATCTCCCGCACTCGGTACCCGAAACACATAACAGATGCCGCCTCTGTAGCTTTCTTTGAGCATCGGTAAAGCAAAATCCGACTTTCCCGCGCTACGTTCCCGCACGTACCCGCAACTCATTCAAACACTGCGCAGCTTCTTCCCCTCCCTCGATTCCAAGCTCATTTTTTATCAGAGAATATTGAAAGTGCCGAGAGATGAAGAATTATGAAAATTTCAACGTACTCCTTGCAGTTTCACTCGAAGAAACGTAAAAAATGCATTCGACCCGCAGTAGGTAGACGCATCTCTCAAGTGGCTCGTAAACTGCCCTTAAATTTCGCGCAGTTAAGCGGGGAGCTCTCGGCTGCTACTCCTCGCGGGAAAAATCTATGGCCCGGCTTAAAGCGGCCTTCTAATTGCCCTCCGTGTTTCCGCGGCAAGAGATCGCCGAAATAAGTGGCGCCGGAAAAAGCAACAAGACGACTTCCAACTGACACCGTTGCGACTGTCTTAGAGAGACTGCAAAAAATAAGGAATAAAGCCCGCGTGTACTTGCTCTACGATGGAGCTCTGTTGGGTATAAATTCTATGCATCTCGGCTCGAGAGAAACCGGAAGAAACGAAAACAAAAAGAGGAAAGGGCCGAAGGCCAAGCGGTGCGAGAAATTTATAATTTGCCAAAGTTTGCTCTGACCGAGGCGATAATGGGAGAGCGCGCGCACGAGCTGCTTTCGTTCTTCGCGCGCTAACTTTATTCCTTTTTAAGTTTTAAATAGTTTCTCGCTAGTTTTAATTAGGAAATTCATCCCTCTTACTCATCTAACGGTCTATTAAGCCCGGCCAACGAGAGGGGATCGAAGGGACAGAAAAAAGATGACGCGAAAGGAGAAATCAGTGATGAGGCAGTCTGCGTGAATCGTCATTCCTCTCGATGATGAAGCGGAGGATGATTTACTGCGCCGTTAGAATATTAGTGTAACGAGATTAATGGCCTGTCAAATTAGGATTGTCGTTTCAGCAGGACTCTGCGCCTCGTTTAATTATATACTTCGGTTATCTAATTATATATCAATTTTTATAATACCTATAATTGTATACAAAAATTATATATAAACGCGAATCTTTTCTCGAGAAGCTAGCTCTACGACTCGAGAAAGAAGAACGACGCTCACCCTTTTCTCCCGCGGCGGACTGCACTTATTCGTTCGCGCCGAGATAAGAAAATAAAGCATGGCGTGTCCCGGAAAAGCTCTTTAAAGACGAGGAGAACGAAACGGAGGAGACGATATCTCGGCGCGAGGGGTTGCCCCGGAACGAAGGGTGAGCCTGTAGGTATATCAAACGCGACGGCAAAAAGTCGAGAGGGAGCTGGAGAGAAGACGATCGATGGCACGAACGCCATCGGTTGCGGTCAAGGAGGTCGCGGCTGAGCAATGAAGCCAATAGGCGATGATGAATGCAGAGCTTAATACGATGCCTTCTTGCAATTTCTTTGATCTTTGAGATGTTTTATGCTACGTTGAATCAAAGCTTTTTTCAAGTCTTGGGTTTCCTCAATAATGATATCGAACCTATTGACGCTCGAGTATTGAAAATTTTGGAAGTCTATTGACGAGCCGATGTTTTCAACGAATCCTTAATTGAAAATCTAAAAAGCTTTTCAAGGAAAGGTCTATGAGGCTCTTCCTTTCATCGCGGTTATATAATCAAGTATACGACAATGACATTGATTTAACGACCCGTCCGCGATACAAACATAATACGGAAGCTGTACAGACAATGATTGCATTGCCGGCTTCTTTGAGCTATATACTACATATATAATATCAGCGAATCAGTAGGCAGCGGACTCGTCGACAGTGGCTTATTACTTTGTATACGCAACTCACGGAAAAGAGACTAGGCGTCACTAAATCTCTCGCTCTGGCCTTTGGCTATAAAAACTATACAGTCAAACGCTTCTTGCCTGTCTCTGAAGCCGGGCAGCTTTACCGCTCCAGGTTTTTATGCCGTTCTAAAAAGTGCCCGCGACGTATTCATCCTATACCCTCGCTCGTAAAAAGCCGGGGAGATGTTTCGGGTCAGGCACAGCGCCGTAAAAACCGAAACCACGTTGAGCCTTATGCTGCTGACGTGGAAGGGTTGCATCGGCTCTATTTTCCTTCTTTCTGTGTGCCAATGGCGGTGGGATCAAGAGGCTCCATTTGCTTACTTCGATCTGTCCTATATTAGACGCTTCTTTTATTGCCGTTTGACGAGAACGTTATTAAAAATAAACTGATGTGAAAGAGAGTCATTATACCAAGCTATGTGCATGTAATTCTCATGGGCAGTGCTGTACACCCCTGAGAGAAGAGCAACCAATTACAAATTCAAAAAATGCTGAACATCTTCGCAGGGAAAGGGGTGAATGAAAAGGTGCTGGACCCTTTTAGCCTCTCAACAAGAACCCCATGCAAACTAGTTTTAGGAGAAAACAATGTTTGATTGCTCAAGAATAATAACATCTATATAAAGGTCTATTGTCAAATACTCTAGAAGATAAAAAAAAGAAATGATAGTTCTTCACATTGCGTGCGTGTTAAAATTCTCATTTAGAGTAATTTTCTCCGGCAGGCGAGTTGGATAAAACAAAAATATAGCGAGTGGTCATTGCAAGGTTACGCTGGAAAGTGCCTCGGAAAGTTGAAAGTCTTAGCGAGGCGAGTATATACTGCGACGTTAAAAACAAAAGCTCTTAAATTTATGACACAATCAAAAACTCGTCTTTATTATTTTCCGCTCCTTTTCTCCACCTCTCCCCCGCGGCGCTGTTCTCGCCAACACTGGCCGTCGGCTTCTTTTGTTACTTCCAGGAGTGCAGGAGGAACTTGCCTACCTTAAAAGCAAGATCGTGATTTATCAACTCGTTACTTTCATTATAAAAACACTTTCAGCGCTTCTTTTCGCAACATAAAGCAGCGGGGCCACAGCACTGAATATACTGATCTTTGAATTTTTGTTGTCGCTCGCAACTCTCGCGAGATCGTCATAAATAGTTTAAGAATCTGATAAATCTCGACTAGTGGAAAAAGCCTAGCGTATAGGTACCCATTTCCGCAAGGAAGTAGAAGAAGAAAAAACAGGCAGCGAATGAATGAAGCGGTCAGGATTGGGATGCGGAAGCCAGCAGCTGTACCTCCGTGTCGACCCTATATACGTGCACCGGTAAACGGCCGACCTTTACCCTCGGGCCTTGGTCATACACACGCTCTCGCCCTCTCTCTGTCTACGCATTTGCATACTGGTCAAACGCCTGTGTCCATCTCTGTGCTAAACGCGCTGCACGTGGGCCACGACGTGTGTTCAGTTCGCATTCAACTCTCAGGGCGATCGAATCGCCCCAGACTCTACTCTGCCGCAGATGTACGCGCGATATATTGTTGTTGTTATGGCTTCGCGCCATGCTACGGAGTGTTTAAACGGTGCTGCGCGCGAAATTAGGTCAGTGCCGCGAGAAAAGAAGAAATTTAAACCACATTTGACAGATTAGGTTAAGACATGTCTGGATTATATTTGAATAATCAAACGAAATCAGCTAAAATATAAAATTAAATTTATATTGCATTATATACCCAAGTATCACACTAGTCTAAATCATTTTTTAAACGGAAAAATGTCGCCTATAATCTCGCAACTATAGCTCGCCCAGCGAAAACGTTATACACCGTAATTCAACTTTTAATACATCAAGAGAATCCTTCTCCGGATGACCTGCCTTGATCGTGTACCGTGGCTCAGTAAACTTTGAGTCTTGCTACGTTTTATACAGCAGTTGTAAGAAACATCTCTGCAAATGCCGGAATTCTTCAAGTTTTTGCTCATATTATCTATAGATGAAAGTGCGGAGAAGAGAGAAAACAAGAGCAAACCGCGATTCCATACATACCATTTGCTTTACTGGTCTGTCTCAATTTATCGGTCTTTCCTGGTAGTTCCTCTTTCTCTCCCTCTCTCTTCCCCTCTCTCTCTTTCTCAGCCATTTAAAAGTCAGTTCCCTCTCTGGATACTCAAGCTTTGAGATCTGCCGAGTCTTTAATGCCGCTTTGCTGATGTTGGGTACTTTCTTGAGAAGCCTGATGAATAAAAAACATTATTATTAAATAAAAAATAAGTATCTTCAAAATGTTTTGTATTCCTAACATACACCCAAATTTATATTTACACAGATTTGAACAATTTGATTTGTGATCATGCAAAAGCCGTAATGTCGATTTGCAGCTATATGTTATGTTTTAGAATCTTCAGAATTAACATGTCATAAGAGCATCATATTTGAATATTTAACTTCTGCATGAAATTAGCACATATTATCGTCATATAAATTATTCAGATGATTGCCATAATACATTTAGAGCGGATTATGGAGCTCATACAAAATAAACTAGTGGATTCTTTAAGTTTAAAACGCTAATTTATCTATTCGAATATCAACGTCATGTACTTAATGTCCGTTTTATTTTGTGAAACACAAACTTTTTAAACAAAAAGTATATCTTATCTATTGCTTTGGAAATTTACTTTCTCTCTTAAATTGAGTACAAGGCCTCATTTAGGTACATTTATATTGAGCAAGAAAAGATCCAGCAAACAGATATAGAGAGCGACGAATACTGTGAAACTGAGGGATGCTGATAATGATGTTACAGCACAGACTTTCATTTTATCGTAATACTGTGGAAACATTTTTTTAATTGATTGTGGTGTATCTTATCTTTTACATTAATGATACTTTTCTTTTATTTCTGGTTTTTGACTTGTTTGAATAGCTTTTTGGTATAAATACATCTTCTAAAATGTACCTATACTCAATGTTTATTTATTCACATGCTTTCATATGAATTTAAACCTTATCTACATTTGGTCTGTATAAGCATGCAAAATAAGAGCATTATAAATTTTACATCAAATGAAAATAAAGTAAGCGATATATTGTTTACGAAAGAAGGCGGTTGAAAAAGAAAAACACCACATACAAAAAAAATTCTATCTACGAATGTCTGGGGGGTAGAATTTTTCCCCGTCGAGCTACCAAAGTATCCCCTATCATTTTTCACCCCTTCGCAGTGATCCCACTCTTTGACAGTATAGCAGCGCGATGTAAGATTGCGGCTGCAGGCGCAGCATGGGGATGCCACTTTTGCGCGAACGAGTGGGAGAGTTTGAAGACAATGGAAAAAGCCTAGCGCCATCTTTAATTTCATAATATAAACGGCAAGCACCCACTCTCTAATCCTCCCTACTACCTTCTTTTGAGCGATGGGAAAAGAAGAGCTGCAGGCCGATCAATAAACTCCGCTCTTTTATAAAACGACTACTGAGCCATTGCTCCTCCCCCGTGTGATTTGGAAAGATTGATTCAATAAAAAATGTTATATAAAAATATATAATTATCGATATTTTTGCAACGTTTCCAGGTATTGACTCTGATTGCAAATAATATTAATCTGGTTAGATATATATTTATTTAAATAAGAGAGTGAGAGAGTGATCTATTTATTTAAATAATTATTCGACAAACTTTTTAGCATAAGACGAGCATTTATGTTTGATATGTTATTAAAAGTTTTTATTAGGGCAACGTATTTGATATCGGCACATATATCACGCACGGTCATGCTCTACTTTTTCTGTGCATTTTCATGGAAATTATTTATTACTTGAACTTGATTTTTGCATTGGTTAATTTTTTCCTGCGATATATAAAATGTATGCATACTATAATATAGTACGTTACGTATAAGTAAAGAAAAAAAATAGAGTCGTTAACATTGGTATCTGCTGTACCAACTTGGTCATCGTATTATTCATTTTTATAAGAAGAATAAATAAAAATCTTTTCATTTTAATAGAATGGTGTAATGAGAAATCAGAAATGTAAATAAGAAAAATATATATGGTCTATAATTATTGATCTATACGCTAGTTCCGAAAATAGAATCACGTGCTTAGATGGCGACACAAGGTGGAAACACCACACGATTCGCGAAGTATGAATTAAACGAAATAAGGCATTGCGTTATATACTATCTGAGAAGCTTTGATGTCTCGCACTGTTCAACAAGAAGATAACCTCTGTATAATTAACATAAAATATAAATACAAGATCGCAATAGTGTAGTATTCGTAAGATAGTATAGCCAGCCAAAAGTACAATTGTGGAACAGAGCAGTATGAGGAACTTCAATCAAGTGAATTTTGTGTTTTTGTTGTTACTCTTTAATTATGCTGGCGGAATTAAGGAAGGTACGTAACCATGCATTTTGTTTATTTGAATCCTGAAAAAGAA
This sequence comes from Cecidostiba fungosa, assembly GCA_900474305.1. NCBI lineage: Eukaryota > Metazoa > Arthropoda > Insecta > Hymenoptera > Pteromalidae > Cecidostiba > Cecidostiba fungosa. Next base: position 59,248 of record UCOJ01000741.1, read on the forward strand.
ATAGAAACTAAAGAAAGCGTTTGCATAGACAAGAAGCATTGGCAAAAAGTCGCTGACAAGGAGCTACGCGATGCCCTGTCATACTCGTGGAACACAAACACGGCTAAAAACGTCATTCTGTTTGTTGGCGATGGCATGAGTCCAGATACAATAACCGCTAGTAGAATCTACCGGAGTGGTGAGGATAGCTACTTATCGTGGGAGAGATTTCCACACGTAGGCCTACTTAAGGTACTTGCAATTTTTAATAATAATCACTCATGTAAAAAATGTAACCTCTCCCTAGAAATATCAAACTTATCTAATATTATATAGACATACAACTCGGACAAGCAAGCACCAGATTCGGCGTCAACAGCGACTGCCTTGTTTGGTGGCGTAAAGACGAATTACAATGTGCACGGGGTCGATGCTAATGTGGCACTAAACGATTGTGAGGCGAGTCTCCGTGCCGACAACCGGGTTGAATCTATCATCAGCTGGGCGCAAGCCGCCGGCAAGAGCACAGGTTTCTGCTTTAACATAGCTCGGTCGATAACAACGAACAACGTGAATTTTGATCACGCGTCGATGCTATTTTTACCGATATTAATTGAATTGCAAAATTTGATTGATAGTAGTACGATTTGACTAATTATTTTCAAATGATTCGATTGTAAGTTTAAAAAGAGCTAATTTCGAGGCTGATTTACACACTTGTTTCACAGGGTTTGTAACCACTACAAGAGTGACTCACGCAACACCTGCACCATTATATTCGCACGGCCCAAATAGAAAATGGGAGTGCGAAAGCACAATGCCAAAAGAAGCTGTCAATTGTAAAGATATAGCTAGACAATTAATAGAAAATGAGCCTGGAAAAAGCATCAAGGTTTGCTATGCTATTGTAACACAAAATACTTATAGGCACATATTTCCTACTTTAAAAATCGATTAATGGCACCAAAAATTATTGAGACAGGTGATAATGGGTGGTGGTAGACAAATGTTGCAAACTCATGTAACCGAAACGGAAACCGATCCCATCGACACCTGGGCAGGTCGTCGAAAAGACAGTCGTAATTTGATTAACGACTGGATCACGGATAAAAAAGAGAAGAATGTAGCGTTTAGCGTAGTGCAAACGAACGAAGAACTGGCAGCCGTCGATCACAAGAATATCGATTACCTGCTAGGAATTTTCGCCAATGGTCATATACCTATGGATTTCAAACGAGACAAGAGTCCAAAGGGTCAACCTAGTTTGGAGGAAATGACCGTGGCGGCACTGAAAATACTCAAAAAGTCCGATGAAGGATATTTGCTCGTGGTAGGAATATTACTATATGCTTTGAGGGCGGAATCAATAAACGTAACACAATTAATCAAGTCGTGCAAATCAATCAATGGTAAACGTATCTGAAATGATGATCTACACACAATGCATAATATAGTATCTGGGAGGGCTCATATAATTACGAACATCAATCAAGCTACTTATCGATGTTTTAAACTTTATCCATGTCTGTAGACATTCGTTATAATAATAATCTTAAAATTTGCACACGAGACTCGTTGTCTATGATAACTGATTGCATCATAGAAAAAAGAGAACAAGAACCTCCTTCTTTAAGTATAGTTATTCGAGAAAATTTCAAGTCAAGTTTTGTGAAACTTATTTTTAGTAACACTAATTCATATAGTCCACTCAGAAAATTGTATTTATCTGATGTAATTAAGATAACGACGAACAGAAAAAAAATTTCTAGCGATAAAAGGTTTATTCTTTAGATAACATATCTATAACACATGAACAATAATAAAATAAATATTAAAATTTTTAATACGTAGTAACCTACTAATAATATATAGCTCACATTGGGTTAATTCTTCTGCTGTATTTTTCCAGGTTGAAGGTGGGCTGATCGACTTTGCGCATCACCGCGGCCACGCGGCTCAGGCTCTACTGGAGACGGTCCGGCTGTCGGACGCGATAAACGCAACCCTGAATCTGGTCGATTCGGAGGACACGCTGGTCATCGTTACCAGCGATCATACGCACTCACTTGCCTTCAACGGTAACAGCGCGCGCGGCGCCGATATTTTAGGTGAGAAATGGGAGATACCCAATGATGCATGTGTTGGTCGGTTCCGAGAAGCTCTGCAAACATAATAATAATGTAATTAATTGGAATATTTTTAATATATTATATATTCGAAGGGGAAATACGAGAAGTTGGCTTCGATGGAAGATTCGATCAAAAGTATTTCCCCACCAACCTTTCGAGATCGATAAGACTTTCCTCGAGTTTCGTGATGACAAACAGATTGCGCGTATATAGTGATCGAAATGATTCATTTAACGATGAGCTGTCTTGCTGTTTTTTTGTTTACTATTACTTTGCATATTTTTTCAGACGTTAAATATGTAAATAATTAAACACGAGAACAATTCAGATTCGTGGCTTTCAATTGCTTATGCAGCCAGAAATAATATGCATATTTATTACTGCATTGTTTAGGAATCGCCGAGGTGTCCAAAATCGATAACATCCCGTACACGACGTTGTCTTACAGCACTGGTGGCCCGAACAATGTCGCATACGAAGTGGTGAATAACAAATCCGTGCGAATAAACCCGAACGACAGCGACACCACGCAATTTACTTACAGCCAGCAGGCAGCAATTATCACCGACGAGGCGCATCACGGCGGCGGGGACGTGGCTGTTTATGCGCTCGGTTAGTAATTTCTTTTTAATCAGCTGATTTCATTGTCTTCTTCTATGTTATCGTATCTGAAGGTGAAGCCTAAATTAAAATAGATCGATTTTATCAGCTTCAGTTTGTCGATGCTGTCATGATCTTTGTTTGTTTGTAAATTTGCGCCCGGAGACTGATAATTATCGATCAGTCATCGATTCGTTCCTCAGATAACTGCATATATTTATTAGATTTGGAAGCTGATAAAAGACGTTACCAGACGACCAGACCGTGTTCAATTAAATAATCTGAATGTCACTTGGTAAAATCTTGCGCAATGAATTTGGGTTATCAAAATTGTTTGGATAATTTATTTCAGAGTAAATGTAAAAGTGGGTTTTATCGGAAAAAAACACAAGTATTGTTTGAATAGAATAATTTTTTTTCAATCATACTCGATATATATAATTTTTTTTTATTTTGACAACTTTTGCGTATATCACAAAGGCATTACAATATTTAACGCGCGTATAACTTGTTAGACTAAGAAACGCTTACAATTAAATTATCTATGGATTTCATAGAATTGTAAGAAAGACAAAGTCGTTTTTGTCGATCCTATTATCCCTTTTCCTCCAGGGCCGTTCGCGCATCTGTTTCACACAACACACGAGCAGAATTTCGTGGCCCACGTCGTTGCGTATGCAGCCAAGATAGGTCCGTATGCGAATCGCTCATCCACTAGCAATCAGTGGAACATGGTCTGGATGGGTAGTCTGCTCGGCTTGATCCTCACAATCAACACTTATTGGCATATGTGACGACTACTGTTTAACACGGCTATTAAACGGATCTACAATTCTGTTTAGATTTCTCTGTAACTATTTTTTTCCTGGTGATAATATTCATTGCTTTGCAAAGTCAATGTCTTGAATTGCAAGTAAAATTTAATGTACCTTTATAGTTCAAGTCCACGAATACATTTTTTAAGCCAATTTTATAAAACCTACAGTATTAACTTTTTGTAAAAAAATATATAAAACGATATTTTTCTAGAAATAATCTCTTTTTCCGTTCATTTCTCTCGGAATAATGCTAATTAATTTCTTACTACGTTGTATATCTATCTTTATTGTATAATTTTCATGTTAACTATGAAAATTAAATTATACAAATTAGCTGTTCTTCCATAAAAACTAGTTTTACTTTAGAATCCATTCGGAAATAATGCATACGTAAAATTTTAGTGAAGAATCGTGATCCCCGAAGATTTCACAAAGATATTTTCACCAGGATCATGTACATAACTATATATTTAATATTGCAAGTATTACATCTAACTGAGCGCACAACATGTGAAAAGAGACAGTTTTCCATTGTGGTTGACATATTCTATTTTCTTATATTAAATAAATAAAAAATATTTTAAAAAATTCCAAACATCTTAATAAAAAAAAAATACATCCTGATTTAAATTATAACGTGTTTGCGGCAGACCTCATTTATGCATGTGAGAAAAATATTAGACTGATAACGCAACAAATTAAAGGATAGCTATATATCATTAAATTTTTTCACTCACATTACTCATATTTACAAACAAGTATGTTAAAACGATTTTTTCAGTCTTATACTGTAGAGGATAAGGTATCTTAAGCTAATTATCCTTCAATTTCATCAGTCAACGCTGAAATACGTGCGGTTTTAGCCTTCGAGAGATTGCTTATGTATCATCACTATTACGCTTTTTAAATGCGATAAAAATTCTTTATCCGCTCGAGAGTACCCTTTGAACTTTGTGATTCATTTTTATTTTATTTCTTACTCCATAAGAGATGCATGTACGATTGTATGTGTATGCAATACGTGAACTTTGTGTATTTGTATTTATTCGCACGTTAATTTTTTTTGCACGTTGCTATCTGTTATCACCGCACGCAGTCTACTTAATAAACTAATTTGCATTCAAAGTGGTATAAAATTATTACGACGGATACAACAGAGTCATTCAAATTCGGCGCAGAAGTACATCGTGAAAACTAATAATAACTAACTTCAACCGATGGGAAGAAGATGCTAAAAAAGCAAGCGAGGATCATTTTGTAAAAATAAACCATAACTAACACGGAAACTCATGGCAAATATCATAAAAAAAATAATGAACGCATCCTCTTCCTTAGGATTTTAAAGTATTCTGTTTCACTGATGTCAAGAAATGTTTTGTGTACTTTATTCAAATAATTATTATTGTCACATTAATGACGCTCAACAGTAATAATTATTCATACAAGTCAAAATATCGACAGTGATACAAAACACTTTAAGACAGTCTTCAGAATATTTTGAAGATCCTCTATTATTGAAATACATTTGTTTTTCTTTTTTGCAATTTACTCAGATTTTTACAGCTATATTGTTGGATTTTCCATGAACTCAGAACCTACTAAACCAATAAAATTCGCACTTGATTTTTTTTTTCTAATCTACCATACAAAAAGAATTTCAAAATATGTAATAGATTGTAAGTTCAATGCAGATCGGTCAAAAAATATTGCTTTAACATGGTACTACTGTTCAAGCAAGTTGTAACTTTTAACTGATACAGAAATTTTAAAATAAAATGTTTATAGCGATAATGAAGTTACTCTTGTTTCCTTTTTTGCCTCCTTTCTTCCCTTTTCCTTCGGACGGCTACTGTATCATGGAACATGATTTTCATGGATATGTATCCAAGAAATACTAATGATGTTACAAGGAAAATGAACCCAGGGGTGTATTTGCCAAAAATAAGTAGACTGCAGAGTCCAATCAATTGAAAAGCTAATATAAGGGGCGCGAGATAAATTGCAATGATGAGAAGAACAGGGCTTCGCTTGGGCCTCTGTTTCTGAAAGTTGATTAGACCGGCTTTTGTGTCACTAACAGTAGTACTTTTCTGCTGCTGATTTTCTGGTTTGGAAGATGGCGCTGATTTGTGTTGAAGTCCAGTTAAAGCTGCACGTCTTATGCTTATATACACAAACAAAAGCCGCTCCACAAAGTTTCTTAATATTAGATCGAAGCACAAGTTAACTTTCTTGGCTATTGGATGAGACTTAGAGTTCTCAAAAGAGTAAAGTAAATACGGCAGCAGGTTCAAATTCTGACAGCAATGTCGAATTTTTTGAGAGAAGAGAGAGGGTGGTCCACTGTAAGTTCCATCTGTAAACAGGTATTTATCAAATGAATAATCTACTATATTATATTGGAACCATAAATTTAAAAATACAAAAATCAAAAAAATATTCAACTTTTAGTTCACAACTGAATTGACACGATAAACCTTAAAAAAATTGATGATAAACTAGTACTTAGACCTCACCTTTGAACATGTCGGACACACGCCTGACTAAAGTAGGGGCCTTTTTAACTGGACTATCCTCCTCTTGGATAAAATTGGACTTATTCATCTTAGTAGCTACAAAATCTTCCGTAATGCCAGAGAAACTTTAATTTAACTTTATTGAGCGTCCGTTATTCCGTGTGACTGTTGAATTAAAAGACTTGTTGGCCGGATGCAGTTATCACTCCTGAAAACAAAAGGCAACAGTAAAAATTAAGATTAGTACTTCCATACAATATAGTGTTGAAACCAGCTATTCCAGACCTCCCAAACTTATTTTAATCAATATACTTATTTTTAGCTTCAACAAAAAGAAAGCTGATGAAATCTTGGTGCATGATGAATGAATTTAACGAGTTGAAAGTGTATAGGATTGCAATTATGTACAAAATATTAATTATACATCTGCAAAAAACTATAATGATATAAAGTAAAAATTATGATTTAATTAATTTGTGATCATGCAAATTTTTGTAGTAATCTTTTTTGTTCTGTTTCACGTTAAAAAAACAACTATTATAAATGTTTAATTAAAAGAATATTAAAGAATATTATTGGCCAAAGCTTAAAAAGTTATTCAATTAAAAATATATTATTTTTTCATACGACTAAAATATTATCTCTAGTGAGTGTTGCCAGATGCACAAAGACCTTCGACTGGTATCACGACAACTGGCAAACTTTGATCACAGGAACTCTTTTTGAAAAAGTCAGAATTCTTGATAACCCAGAGCAGAGATTAAAACTAAAACATGAGTATGTGCAACTCTTATAATTGCATTATTAATCGCTTTTAATTTGCTAAAAAAGTTAGATTAAGTAGTAAATGGTTTGATAAAGTAGCCAGAGTCTAGACACACACACACATATTTATGTCGGATGTTCAGCTAGCATTTGCTTATCAAGATGTTTCTTTACCAGCATCTTCCTTTACACAATGTTTTCCTCATGCAAGTTATTCCATTTTGACCTTTGGTCACTAATGAGACAAATCACATGAACATTAATGATTGATAATTACTGGCAACCCTCACCATTTTTGCTAGTAAAAACATGAATTTTATTTTCAACCAACATCTCAAATGTAAAAAGTCATTATACTTACATCACTCAAACTGAGATTTAGCCGCCAGATCCACACATTCCCAAAAAAAATTTACTACAAATATAAATTATTTCTCAATGTATGCAAAAACAAATCTACCAACCTTTACCAATATAAATGCAGAAATTTCATGACATAACAGGTTCTTCGCTTACAGTACGATTGCAATACACACACTCTAAGCAAAATGAAAAAAAAAGCTAACGCAAACTTCTCTCCCAGTTGAGACACACTCGTCAAACCGCTCTCAAAGTGCCAGTTAACAAAATTGCACAAGTTTTTGGAAAAAACTTTATATTAAAAGATAATGCAATGACCAGCGAGTCTTGCTCACTGTCTATATCGCCCACCTTTTTTTTCTGATGTAAGAATCTCTTCTCGCGTAGGTAAGTATACGTATCAAGTCTGCGCTTGAGAGCAAACAACACCGAAGGAACACGAGCCACGCGTGCGTATTTTTCTTTCTCGTCTGCGGCTACAGCAGATATTGCGAACCGAACAGCGCTCGCGGCACAAATAAATCAAGCTCCGCGCTATCCCTCGACTTTAACCGGCGCGGCGCGGAGTCTCCGTCTCTCTCGCTCTATCGTATCGACCCCATTGGCAAAATTGACCTGTGTATGTACGTGTGGCGCAGCTCCTAATCAAGGCCGGAAGCTCGGCAATGGGCTCGTTAAATGTCCTGGAGAACAGGCGCGATGCGGCAATAAGACCGACTAAACGAGCGGCTAGAAGCTTCTAGGAGCTATGCACTGTATGTACATGTATCACCCACACATCGCGCTGAACGTATTATACCTTGGGTGTATATAATGGTCGTATACCTATATAGGTATATATCCGAGCAGGCACCAAAAGGGAGGTCACCGAGGCTATATAGACGCATACTCTGGCTTCTGTACGCACATACATGTACATATATACAAGGACTTACAGCAACATTGTGAGAGTGCAATGAAAAAAAAAAAAAATGATTAGTATTCTAACCTCGCAATCATGCTGTTATCCAAAATAAAAAGCTACGTGGGTGAGAGGTGCAAATCAATGGTTACTGGCGAAAATGGTAAGCAACAATCAATGAGGCCGCGGTAAGGTGAAAGAGTGACTCACCTGATATGCTTATACGAGATCTTGTGGTAATCTTTGGTAAGTATTCTTCTCCTCCGAGATTAACGGCGAAGACTCCCTCTCGTAATCCTGAAACTTCTCTGGAGAAGCTTCGTTCAGCCACCTCGTCTAACTATACTTCTTGTAGAGATTGAAAACCGTTGGGAATTCACGAAATATGCCCATATTATTCTTTCCTCCTTTCGTCAGCTTTCGTTCGTCCTGATAAGTAAATTCACAACAGTTCCTTCAGCAGCTGACGGAAGCTAAACAACGACTGGAGCGCCAACAGCCAAGACGCACAGAGTATATTTATAACCTATGCTGATGGCAACGTCTTTTCTCTCTTGACAACAGAGTGTGATCGCGCCGAAACTGTTGCGGAGAGAGCCGTGACACTGCAACGAAAGTCGAGCACAGAATGACGGCCAAGCCGCTTCGGTGCTGCAAGGAGGAGGAAGAACGCAGAACAAGACGGTCGCACCGCTGCGGCCGGCGGCGGCGAAGGAGAGCTGTCGTGGTGGGGGAACTGAGGGGAGAGACACGGAGGCTCAACCTACTGCCCCGCCGGCTTATTATATTTACTGGTCGCTCGTGCCGTCCGCCCCGCCGCTGATTAAGTATATTAGGGAAGAAAATAAGAATGGCCTAATCGCCTGTCTATAATTGTTCCACGACCCAGGGGTGGACATTGCGATTACTTGTGTGAGCTGCAACGTTGGCGCCAATCTCGGAGGAGATAATAAGGTATTTGCGAGCGAAAGTCTCTATTATGTATAAGTATGTATACTTACTCGGTTTCCAAGTTGGGACAGGAAAGTCCCAGGGGATGACTGCAGTTTTCGCAGTTTGAAGTTTGCTCTCTCGAAAAAAACCGTTGGACAACTATAGAAGTATGAATATATATACATATGCACTTCCTCGTATTATTATAGATGAGTTTTTTGTCAACCATCTCGAGAGATAAAAAGGCTAAAAAACTTTTCTCATCCGAGTAAAGTTTCCTCGAGCTCGAAATGCGTTTTCGGTCGTTTTGAGTGTTTTGTTTTGTGAAACGTAAAAAATCGTTCGCCGGCCATCTTGGAAAAGATTGAGAAAAACGACGTGCATCTTAGATTTACATAAATTTAGTAAATTTAGTAAAGTAAATTTTGTGATATCTTGTTATCGCTAGAATCACCGGGTAATGGCAATACGTACTTAGCTCAAAGCCAATAAATTAATAAAGTAAAAGTGGTGGTGTCGTCGATCCCGAGAGATAAACAAGGAGGAAATTGTTCCGCGAGGACGTCTTTCGCGCGCTTTCGACGGTTGGAGGTTTTTTGTTGCGAGTGTAAGTCGCTTCAACAATGTTACTGTGTCGCGCGTCGTCGATCGCGGGGTTTACCCAGGAGGCGAGTTCTGCGAGGACGTCTTTCGCGCTTTCGACGGTTGGAGTAAAAGTCGAAGAATAATATACTGTGTTTGTGGTGTCGTACGTCGTTGATCGCGAGGTTTACCCGGGAGGCGAGTTCGCGAGGACGTCTTTCGCCTCGTCTTTCGCGCGCATTCGACGGTTGGAGTAAAAGACAAAGAATAAGTCTTTCGTTACAAAAATAAGTCGCTTCGATGGTGTTCTACTGTTTGTGGTGTCGTGCGTCGTCGATCGCGGGGTTCGGGTTTACCTAGGAGGCGAGTTCCGCGAGGACGTCTTTCGCGCGCTTTCGACGGTTGGAGATCTTTCGTTGCAAGAATAATGTTGCTACGACAGTGTTGCTGTGTCGCGGTGTATACTC
>UCOJ01000742.1:0-68673 GCA_900474305.1 Cecidostiba fungosa
GTCTTAAATGGTAGGTAAGTGCATGAGGAACAAAATAAAGCTTCTTGAAATTCAGGTCCGCACCCCTAACTATGCGTAAAAGCGAATTATATAACGAGGTCTGAATCACGAAAACTTGGAGTTTTTCAGCGCGAGGCGTTATAAACCTTCCAAATTAGAAGAACAAATTGACGTAAGGGGGACTACTCGTATTCCGCAGTTGAAATATCGAGTCGACGCGTTTAATTAAATCGAGAAATTAAATTCGACCGCAATTAAGTGGCCGTTTTTGCCTTTGGCGCGCTTTTTCTTCCAGCACCCTCGCGCGCGTTTTTCTCTTTCCTGAGCTTTCGTCCCTCCTTTTTCGACGGTATCAGTATAATAAATTGTCTGCTTTTCGGCTTTTGAAAACGAATCATAAGTTTGGCGTTGCTTGGCATTGTCGCAAACGGACACAGCTATTACGAAGCATCCAAAGCTCTTAATCAAGTCCAGCAGCGCTTGCCGCGAACTGCGCAATTCATAAAATTACCCCTCAAAAAGCCAGAGGAGCGACGTATTCTTGGCACGAGCAAGTGTCGGAGCACTGCGCACTTCTTGCTCTCGCACCCGCGCACTCACCGCTGTATACGCTACATTATGTCAAGCTCGCTTCTTGCTCTCTCCCGCTAGTCTTTGACATAAATCGTCACGGGGGCCTCCTCGACCACTTGCCGTGTCCAGATGACAGCCGAGTCGTCGGACTCGCGGTCTTTTTCCTGGGGCCACGTGGCTGATACGTAGACCCCCCTACTGTTATGTTTAGGCAGTGCAACATTTGTCGTCGTCGTCGTGCTCGCGGTCCTCTTTTTTGTCGTGGCGGCTGATGCTTTGTCGTCGACGCGAACCACTTCGATGTCGCCGCTCTGTTTGTTTTTTGGGTGATGACGCGGTGGACTCTCCCATTAAACTACAGCGATGACGATACTTTTATTCGTGAAATTTCGCGCTCGTTTGTGTTTCGTCGCGANCGAAACTCGGACGATAGCAATAACCGCGTATACCGTTATTGCGCGTTTCATGGTATACGTATGCAAGCAGTAGCGACGGCTAAATTATCGCTCGGTAATAAAATCAATCAAGACGGCAGCCAGCTATGCTCGCGGATGATTCAGGCTGACTCTTTGTCCCGTCTCTCATTACCCACGCATTAGACCACAAACGGTCCAAATAAAGAGCTTGCAAGCTCGTGCATCATCGGGTTCTACCACATCGTGAGAGTGAGAGAAGAAAAGAAGATAAAAGCTCCCTCGGTCCCTCGAGTAGTCACTCCTCTCGGCGGCGTGGACGTTGACACCGAGAGCGCTGAAGCTGCACTTTTTCTTCGGCTGTCAAGCTCCTATCCCTCCTTCCACGTCTAATTGCGGTTTCTACTCTCGCGTTTAAATTTAGGTTACCGTATTTATAACGATTTCGTCACAAAGGATTCTATCATTTCGCGCTGCGCAGCTCTCCGATGGGAGTACCGAGAGCGAGAGAGATGCGCGCTTTCCTTCTTTTGCCGATGGAAATAGACTCTCTCGCTCCGCGAGGGAATGTTTACTCGGAGTTCATTGCTATGCGGTTACCTACATAGCTGCGAGAGCGTGTTACGCGTTGGCTGTATTCGGAAGTACGCGTCTGATTTGTTGACATAATCGAGTGGATATTTTTTTTCCGTTTCCTCATGAATTTCAACCAGACCAGGACAAAGAGAAGTACGGCTTCGTGTTCCCAGATTGAAAAATGATTTGTTTACTCCAGCCCACACCTCCTGTTTGCCGATACTTTTCCAACGTGCACAAGGCGGTCCCCAATAAATCAACTTAACTGCAGTTCTGCCGAAATTCATCATGCAAATGGCCCACCCATGGAGATTAGAAATTCCCGTGCCCTCCGCAGCAGCAGCAGCAGCAGCAGCCATCAATACAAATTCGACACCGATACGTCCGCGGGAAAATCCCCGAGAGCAATTGTCAATTGTGGCTGCGCTTCCGACCGCGGAAAGTCGATCGAATTATGCGCGCGCGAAACGTCACGTAATAACCCAGAGCGCTACTCGCCAATAAATTACGCCTATAAATCGCGCGCCGCTGCTACAGTGCTACCGCTGGCCGGTCGCGTGCGACATTTATTATGCGCGGAAATCGCCGACTCCTACAATACGAGAGAAGATCCAATTTCGGGGCCGGCCCATAAAATATACGCGCATATGCATACATCGCGCTGATTATTGTTCCCCCCATACTCACGTGCGCGATGAAGACAGGGGGGAGGGGGGACGTCACGGTCATTCGCGCCGGCTCGAATTAGGAAAAGCGCAGCGGAAAAAAGTGATGGAAATCGCGTCGCGGTCCGTTGAGTGGTCATGTGCCACTGTCCCCTCGGAGTTTCTCTATCTATCTCTCTCTCTTTCTCCCTTTCTCTCTCTCTGTTTTGGGCCGGTATTGTGAGCCCGACAAAACCCCGAGGGCGACATAAATTTACGCGCTCGCAATATATATGTCCCGTCGAGTTGCGGACTGGAAAAATCCACGCGCGCGGGCTGCGTAGCCTCTTCTGGGGATGAATGTGATTATACTGCGTCGCTTTTTTTGCCGCTGGTCTTCTTCTGTTTTTTTTTGCGTCCCTTTTTTCTGTGCGGGAGAGGATGACACAATGGTCAGCGGCGCGTAATTTCACTTTGGGACGCTCCGAGAGATTTCGTATTATATGCACAAGCGAGAAGTGGGCCGACTGATTTACGGCGGTCGATAACGCTCGATAATTACATCGGTGTAATGCAAGTAATTGGCCGAAATTTATTGTCGCGAGAGCGCATTGGTTTCCGCTGTCGACTGTGTATACACGCGGAGAGTTCAACTGCGCGTGAATAATTCGCGTTCGCTTTTTTTTTGTAAAGTATGTGCGTACAAGAGCTGTAGGTATATACTCTACCGAAATTAAATTTCCTGCCTCGACACGCGCACACTCGGCTATGCAGACGATAATCAAGGAATATTAACAAGCGAGAGAGAGCAACGAACTTGCGGCAGCAAATGAATTTCTCGACAGAGTCAAAGGAAGCGCCGCGGGCATAACAGTTTGAAAAGTATCAATTGGCACATTTCCCTAAACCGTATTACAGTTCGCGCGCAGTTGCGCGAGCACTTCGGGGGCTCATTAAAACTCTTTCGGGACACACGCCGAAGACAGGCGAAACTGTAATGAGAATAGTTGCAATAACGCCGGAACAAGCCTCTCTCTCTCTCTTTCTCTCGCCAATAACAATAAAAGCATCTAATCTTCATAAACCGCCGTCTCCAAACTCTCACCCTGCCAGGCGTACTTTCGCGGAGTATAGAGTCGAAATTCGGAGGTGTATAGCAAAGGCAAAAGTTGGAGCCGTAAAACATACAGACCTGAGGTCTAACACGACCGAAAGGCAGAGAGAGAGAATATAGCCGCACGGATATTACTCAGGGCCATACTCGCGCGAACATCCATAGAAATCCGGGATGGCACTGGCTCGTAATTGCTTTTAGCCGTCTGCGTGTGTGCTGCCACTGTCAGCTGTTCCCTTATTACGATGATACACTTCTGCGTTGTGTTACGCGAGCAAGAGAGAAAGCCTCAGCAGCGTAATAACGCGCGATGCGTGTGCGCGTGTTCGTGTGGACACAGAGAGCGAATTATGAGCGAAGATGAGAGCGCGGTGAAAAGGGAAGAGCGGCTCTCCTCGTGTGTGTGTCAATATATCTCCTCGATATGTCCCCAATAATCGCGAAAGCATTCGGTAAACAGTCGAGTTTGTCGCTCGAGGTTCCAGAAAGAGAGAGCCTCGCGTTGTGATAAATGTCAGAGCGGATGATGAATACCCGGCCGCGTGTATGTTTGCCGCCTGCAGCGCCGACGGTAGAGCCAATTTTTTTAATTAAATTCTTGTCGGGTTATTGATATTAGAAGAGCGCGCTGTCCTGCACTGCTGCTGTACTGTGGGGAAGATTCATGTCGGCCACTTTGGCGCGGAAATTAGGGAAGTCGTCGCGGCCTGTTTTTGTTTGCTGTATGCTCGAAATACATTTATTACGTTTTCCCCAAAATTTTCCAGACTCATGCCTGATGCTTCGGCAAAAGGGGTGTACTTGCACCACTAGCACACACCTCGTTCATCAATCGTCCATATTTCCCGAAGAAGCAATAAATCCCGCGGCAGTTGCCGGCGAGATTTAATTGACAGAGTGACTCTGCAGCATCTCGAAAGCTAGCGCACGCCCCGTTAACCTCAAAACATCGCTAGTTCATTTTTCAAAACTGCCAATTTTGTTTGTCTTCATGCCAGCAGTCGCCCTCGCCAACAACCCGAACCCCTTCCCTTCGAATCATCGAAACCTCCCCCTCGCGCGCAGCCTAACGATCCGCCGCTTCGTCTGCGTGATTTGTAACCGGCGAGTTTGGCCGCGTCTCGCGACTTTTAACTCTCGATGCAAAAAAGAAGAGCCCGTCGACTAACTCGCGGAGCTTAATCTTCATTAAAAGTTTCAGCGATTTGCTGCCAGAATCGCAAGAGGAAAAAATCATGGAGAGCGCGATTAATCGTTTGTTTAATCGGAGAGAAGGCGAGCAACCTGTCGTTCGGCTTTAATTCGTCTCGTGCAGCTCGGATTTTGGTCACCCCCTTTTCTGGCCACCGTTGAAAATCATTGTCGTTACGGCCGTCATCAAGAGAAATGAAAGAAAGGGTGTGTTATATGGAAAGCGTAATTTCTATAGATGTTTGATTTGAGTCGCGTTTTTGCGCCATTTGTCAAGATAATGCCCAACTGTCGCGTAGTGTTTTGTTTACTTTTCGCTATTGGGGTGTGCAAAAAACCTACATAGAATAGTGGTCATCAGAGATCGATCAAAAATTGTTTTTAATACAATGAGCAACGATGCACGATGCAGTGACAAAAAATCCAAACTAATTAAATAACCAACCGCCGTGCAACCCCCGGAAAAATCGCATACGCCCTACTTGCATGCATCCGAAATCAAAGACTTAATCATCAGACCGCTCGCGCATAAGTTCCCACAGGCACAGCCTGAAAGGTGTGACAGTAGCGCACCCGTTGACACGTGCGACCGTTTTTGCCGAGGGTGGCCCCACGCGCGTCAACGTACACACAAAGGAGGGGGGATGCAGACCGCGGCCAACAGTCAGCCCATTGTGTCGAGCTTCATGAAAATACGAAGCGCTCTCGGGGGATAATTATTTTCCGCGGAAAGCTTCCGCCTCTGCGGAAAATACGAGGCTCGTCATTTCGGCACGTGTGCGCGCTCTTCTTTCCGCGTATACGTATATACTGTTGGCCTGCAGTCCTCCCCCTTTTTCCCTGCCCCGTTTTTCGGCCAGCGCTTGACGTTCGATCGACGCATCAGCGAGTCGGCGAATTTTATAGCTACTAAATTACCGCGACGACAAAAAATTCGAAACTGCTGCAGTCGAGAGAGACGTTTTTATGTGTTTCTGGGGAAAAACTGGCGAAAGAGATGTTGTTTTTTTTGCTGCCGCCGCTGTCCCCGCGATGCGAGCCAACCCCTTTTATGTACGCTGTAGACGGGTTTACGAGCTCGACATATGGAATGAAGTCATTTGCGCGGTAATTGCCCGACATTGTGTCGATGCAAGCCATTTTGTATTATTCCGCTAGATTGCTTTCATAAATCTTTAAATAACACTTTATACTGCGTGTGGAGCTGCTATTGTGATGATAAGTGAGCTGATTGTGTATCGATGGACTCTGCGCAGCCAATAAATCTTTTGATAAAATTCAATAATAATTATTTTCTCTCTAGATCTTCTGTCTGATGTACGGAGAACATAAATAAAAACAAAACCACTTTCCTGAATCCCTTTCACATGCGAGAAGCATTGAAATCGTGCCCCGGGATAAGTCGATCGCAGACGTTTAAACGTCAACAATCAGTTCTTTTATAACGCTGTCAGGAGCAGCCCTATAACTGTATCTCTTTCAAACTGCTGACACATCGAGAATAAGATACACTGCAAGCACAAAGACTTTGGAATCGATTTCAGGCATAGCCAGCTTCTGCTGTTTCTTGAGGCTGGCTTCTGATATTCAAAAGGCATTTGTAACAAAAATCATCCAAGAAAAAAATCGTACTCGTTGGGTCTTTCATTAACTCTCGAGCACGTGACCCGACAATTTTCAAGAATCAAATAACGATCTGGAGGGCTAGCTAATCTGGCCCATATACATTTCGCTCGACTGACCGTTTTCAGCAAAAACGAGGAGGGTGGACGACGCTTATTGTTCTGCACGATAAACGCAATTCCATCGATTTTTCCAGGCGGAGAAAGTAACCGGCACGCGCCCGCGTGGCCAATGGTCCATAATGAGCTGCTGCTGCTGCTTAGCGTGAGATCAGCGCGAGATTAGGAGGAAACAATGCTCATACTGCCGCGTATATTTACGTCAAATCCGCCGGCGGTTCCCCTTAATTAAGATCTCACCCTCGCGAGCTAGCAGACTCGGTGGGAGTATAGCAAGTGAAGTAGGAATACGGACGGGAAAAGAGGGTATACCGCGCGAGTCTTTGATTAACAGCGCTTTGTTCGGGTTTTTCCTTTTTAATAAAGCAGCTGAAAATGATTTTTACAAAAAATGTACTGGCGGCTGCTATACAGTCGCTGAATCACGTTCGCGCGTTACGGCATTTTGAAGTTTATTTGCTTTTTCGGCAAAAATGGATTTATTTTCTCCAACTTTCATCGGCCATATCTGTTGAAAAATGGGAGTCTTGCGATCGAGTCTTCCGAAGGCGCATCACGCGAGAGATAAATCAGAACGGCTCGTATGACTGATCGATGAATAATAGCTCGCAGGATCCAATCTGTCACTTGTTAGACGCCGTCTAACCATGATGAATGCACTGCCGCTCGCGATTCTACTGCAGGCTGACATTGGAATCACCGCGGGCCAAGTCAAGATGGAGAGCTGTCGACTTTGGTTAATTACCGGTAGCTATATATGTTTGCCGATCTATTAGCGCTTGTTTATTATCGAACGCTATTCCGACGCCGAGAGTTTATGCGAGGCAGAGTCGCCAGACCGCAACAAGCGAGGATCAATTAAACGGAACAAAATACACGGCCTGCAATCGTTCAATTATTTTCTTTCCTTGCGCTGCAACATTATCTCCTATATCTGAATGCAGCGTCTCGTCCGGCTTCATTAATTTCACCGAGCGTCTCTGTACCTACAGCCGTGCCCTATCTCTCTGGCCCATCTCCGCACGATTCCTTCCTTCCCCCCTGATCCACGTGTACCACCTCTGTACATTTACCTCTCGGAGAGTTTCACCTATTCAGTCCTTAATCCAGCCGCGAGCACGTCCAATGCAAATCACCCGATGACTACTTAACTCTATCTCTCTCCCTCTCCCTCTCTTTCTCATCTGCAGCCGCCTCTATGCATTAGAATTCTATTACTATTATTGCTTCCCGGATCAATTTCAATGGGGAACCCTATCGTATTTCTCGTAATGGATACGTCTTGCCGCTGCTAGCTGATGTTACTTGCTTCTACACATGGCTACTTACCGCTGGCCAGATGTGTATGTGAGGAATGTGCTCTCGGCTTTTTCCACGATCTTTGTTCGCTAATTTCATTATTTCGCGAGCTCGTGTTGTTGTTGCTGCTGCTGCTGCTGCTGCTGCTGCTGTTGCTCCGATCCCCCTCAAATATATATTCTTCTTGTACTTCTTTACTGCCTAGCTTTTTGGCCGCGCTGGGGCTTCGAGTGTGTTTTTTCGTGCGGAAAATGTACAAGGTTTTCTTTTTACTTGATTAAACGGAGAGTCGGCCAGATGCTTTTATGGTGTTCGTCATTGGAATTGAAACGCGTCGAGGTCCACTTCAATTGATTAATAAAACCCCGTATTTATTATAATTAGCTCCATATCACTCTTATATAATGCCGCGAGTAGTCAAACTTCTGTTTTACCTTTTATCAAATTCAATATTGCTTTCACCGATACGCGCTCGGCCTAAGTTTTAAAGCCTTTTCAATAATGCTCGTTTACGTTACGGCATCGCAGCGAGTTTCGAATAAATATTATAATATATATAGGTAAGTATCCCCCGTGTTATTTTCATCGCGATAAATTAGCAAGTGTTCGTTAAGTGTTTTTCTCGATAAATCCCGGCCGTAACCAGCGCTGCATCTCGATGTACCGTTGAAAATCACTTTTCGATCCGGTAGCTCGTCGCGCCTCTATTATGGACGCGACCATAGCCACGTCATATCATATATAATATAAACTGAATTTTTAGCCCGGCAGCAGCGTCGCGCAATATATACATCGGGGCAGATTATTCGCTCGGCCAACACAAATCGACTGAAAATTACAGCGCCGCGGCCGTCGCGCGCTATAAATCAAAGACACACAGCCGAGCGTTGCATCTCATCCCCGGCTTGATTGAGACAGATTTAGTACTCCCGCTAGATTGAGATCGGCAGGTATAACGCGACGATCGTGAGTCATTCTCACGCAGATCGCTTTTCGCTCATTTTCACACGATACTTTTAATTAGATAACCCCGTCGCCAGCGCTCTTTACATGCTAATTCGCGAGGCGCCTCCGGCCGAGATTCCTTATATAGGTACTTCTTCCGTGTGCTGCTGCTGCTGCTGCTAGGTGTATATAGAGTGCTTCGGCTCCCATGATATTGCGTCATCCTCGTTTTCGTCCTGTTTTTATAGAGGCTTGATAGGGTAGTCGAGGAGCGACAGGTTCACGTGCACACGTATATCAGCCGGTTTGAATAATTTTCCGGGCTATTTTTATACCCGATGCGAGTGTTACGTAAGGAGATTCTGTATAGAGACCCGATCGATCGGTATTTATTATTATTGCGCGGTCGGCTGCTAATTGGAGTATTTCGATGTTTATTGGATTGGCTACTGTCAGCCTGGGATCTGTAATTTTTGTATCCAACGAGCTTCCTATACTATACGCTATATAGGTAATAAAAGTAACCGTTCTCTCGGTTGCATTATCAGCAAATGATTTATTCGTTCTAAAATTTAAAATATTTCAGCCATTGTATGGAGCTGATAAAAGTGAAAGGTTTTGCGCGTAAAATTAACGATGAACGCTGCCGTTTTCGCTGCTATCAAGAGAATAATGCACTTACCTGCGCGCGCGCGATCCGCAATCGGTGTGCATATGACGCGAAGAATGTGAGGGTTCTGACGTCAGGCTGGCGTAATAAGCAATAAAGTAAATACATATACTTTCACGTTTTATCTCCGCGAAACGAAACAATAGCTCGACTTTGATTTATCGCATGCTCGCAATGAGTAGAATATCAGAAGATGCAGGTGAACGAAATTTGAGGGTAACCTAATTGCAAACAAAAACTGCGATGGTCTCTTCCATTATATATTCCTCGCGGCACGGTGACCCCCGCAATTCTTTGCGCAACCGCCTCGATTGTTTTCGACTTATCGAAGCTTTTAATTTACGGATCGATCGATTTACGCCTCGAGATCGTTAAGTCGCGAAAGTGTCGTATACGACCAAGTAATTATATCGTCGGCCGCGATCTGAAAGAGTTTCCTCGCGCGGGAGACGACATAAACAGCCGAGAACTCTCGGCCAGAAAAAAGGAAAGAAATCCCATCGAGGCCCCATTAAATTAGCCGCCTGAAGTCGGTCAGAATCGAGCTCTCCGATCGCCATCTGTCCCGAGAGGGGAACGATTCGAAAAAAAGACGCGGCCCGCCGGGAATCTTATCAGTCGGCGTCCGGTGAAATGCGATTTTCCCCGAGCCGTAAAACTCGTCGGGCGTGGATTTTAAAGTTGTCCGTTATCGCTCCGCGATGTGAATCTCAGTCTCTCTCGCGCGGGCGCGCGATGCGTTCGAGATCCCTGAGAAATGGCGAGCGTCTCTTAACCAAATTCACGGGACGACACGCGTTCGCGAAGCAGTTATATATACGTCAGCACCCTTGTCAGAGAAGCCAGCGTTTTCGGTCCCGAAATCCTGCTTATCGGCGCGCGCGTTATACGTCCCGCGGAATATATTTTCTCTCGAGTCTCCTCGGACGATGCATGTGTGCGTGCGGCTGACACCACACTCCCCCCTTTATACGAGGGTGCGAAACCAGTTCGGTCTGTCAAAGGAATTATGGCCGCACGCGTGTGAGGGGGAGATCGGGAGTAGATGGGGACGCCTCGAACTGTCGTCATTATCGATGCCTGTGTGCTTGGCTTCTTTCTTTCGATCGTCCTTGTTTTTCTTTGTTTTTTTTTCTTCACCGGAGGAGAGGAAAAGCCTGTTGCAGCTTGTAGCATAACAATAATCGGTATTCACACTTTGAATGTATACGTATATATCCAAATCCCCATCACGCCACCATGAATAATTCCGCAAGAGCTGGAATCCACATCACGCTGCCGGACAAACGCACAAGAAAAGGCGCTATCAAGCTCTCGACAGCAAGAAGCATCAGCCGGCCAACTTACCCCTGTTAAATATTCAAGCTCGGCCCGGAATCAGCGCGTGAAAAACCAGCGGGAGATACACACACGCACACACACACACGTACGCGAGGAAAATCCCGACAACCTTTGTGCGGCCTTGGCCCGAAGCGGCGCCGCGAAAGTGACGAAGGATCCGACAAGGACAAGCGGGATTTTATAAGGATTTGCAGCAACAGCAGCGGAGTGTAGTCCCGGGACGTCAGTCGGGCCATCCTTCCAAGCGCATTAACATGCCGCCTCGATAGCCGCGGCACGCGTAAACACGTTTATGCAGATAAGTCCGCTCGGACCTCTCTCTCTCTCACTGCGGTGTGTTTCACTGTTTGCCCCTGTGTTGTTGTTGTTCGATCTCCCTTCTTCGCTCCGCGTCTTCGAACTTTCCAGACGGACCTGCTGTTTCGTCGGCTTGCATTAATTTTAAGAAATTAATCATCCAAATTTAAGTTTGAGATACACTTTCGGGCAGCTATTATAGTAGATTACTAAAACCCGGAGAATTTACTTGAAAAGCTTTCAGAATAATTGGAGCGCGCACTCGCTTATGTGCGCCCGGGCAGCCAAAGCTTATTGGCTCTCTGAACGCTGCAGCGTTTTGAATAATACAGAGCAGTCGAATCGGAATGATATTAAGTCGATAAAACTCGGTTGCGCGTTCGCGTTGGGAATTTTTAAATTTTTTATGAAATTCGAGCATGTATAGGAGACGAGATCGCTGAGTTTTGAGCAAAA
Source organism: Cecidostiba fungosa (assembly GCA_900474305.1). Lineage (NCBI taxonomy): Eukaryota > Metazoa > Arthropoda > Insecta > Hymenoptera > Pteromalidae > Cecidostiba > Cecidostiba fungosa. The sequence goes on from UCOJ01000742.1 coordinate 11,262, forward strand.
CACGCACGCGCACTCAGAGCGCGATGTTTATTTTTCTCTAAAAAATGCCTTTTGCGAACATTTATTTATTTAGCGCGGAAAAACACGCAGTATCGATGAGAATTGCTCTAGCGAGCAACAATCGTGTGGATTTTACTGAACTGAAAAGTCAACAATTTTTAATGGTAACGATGTTTCGTAAAAATAACACAGCGGTAAGGGTTCGAATAGAGTACATCCGTGAAATTAAAACACCAAACGCTATCAATCAGTCCGTCTAATAAAACATCGCAGAGAATCGTAGTCCGAGATAAATTATTGGATTTAAATTATACGCATCAGACCGCCACGCAGTAACTCATGAATGTAACAAAGCGAAACCCAAATTATTTGCTGCTTCCCTCGCGCTGATTATGATTCATCGCGAAAAAGAAATCCTTCTCTCCTCCTCTGACGGTATCAGCGTATGTACACTGACAGTCGGGGGTTTATTCCCTCGCCGAATAGAAACATCGGACAGCCAGAGCGGAGCTTTATGCGCGTATACAGTATATACAATAACCCCCGAAAGCGCGCGCTAATTTAAAATTCCGAGCGTCGACGCGGGACTGAGCGTTCTTATTCGGAAGCTCGCAAGTCGTTCGAATGACCGAATGGACTTGATCCGCCCCGTGGCCGACATGCAAATGGCCGAAACGCGGACATGTAAACACGGTTATGCAGATCGAGTAGGGCTGCTGAGACTGCGCGTCCGATAGTTTCTCCAAGGATAAACCGCCGGCAAAGCCGCCGCCCAACTTCGCTCCCTATATACGCATATATACATTCGTCGTCTTTCTCTCAGCGTGTTCTCGTGCTTTCGACTCTATTAAGGGAATGTAGTCGAATATGCGCCGGGTTGTATAGGTCTTCTATATTCGCGGATCAGCATACATCTCGATTCCGGTTGAATTCGCTCTCTCTCTCTCTGACCAATACAGCCGGGGATAAAGTTCGATGCAGCGGAAAAGCCCGCGCGCACACGTGCATGTTGTATCCGCAGCGTCCAACTCTCCCGGTCAATATATGTGTATGTATACACAATACACATGCATCCGTACACATATATTTGAGGATCGGATGCATTACACACAGCGGGACGTGGGTTGATATACGCCCGCTGCCTTAGTCATCTCGATGACCAAATAACCCAGATCTTACGGGATTTGCATGCGGCGGGGGTGGTGCGACCGCTCGAGGGGGATAAAAAGGGAGAATATTCTCTCTCTCTCTTGGACCGGCGTAGTTTCTCTGTGGTCGGGGGAGAGTTTTAAGCCGTTTTATTGCCGGAGAGGAATAGAGAGAGCTGCCTTTGTAACGGGTGATACTTTCGGGATAGGACGAACAAAGGTCGCAGAGCCGGCAGCAGCCAGCGACGCCCGCTCGTCAAACGTTTATTTCTTTCGCTGGAGTTGAAGTACAATGGAATTTTATCGCGCCCCGTCTTTTATTTCGCTCAAGTGCGTGTTTCTGCTTCTTCTTTACCGAAAGACGATAAGTTTTAGAGCGAGTTAGAGAGCCCATATATTTCGTCCGTTATGCAATGTATAAAGTGAGTACTTTGTTGTTAAATAATTTAACGCGATTCAAATTTAAACTCGACAACTCTTCGCATGGTGAAAAAAAGAGGCTACTGCGGGCCGCGCGCTTCTGCCAGCGTTCGCAGAAGGCGTTAGCATACAATGCTCGAAAGGGCGGGAGTCGTACGAACGCCCTGACACCTACGCGGGAAGATTAATTGATTGACTGACAGGCTTTCTTATTGCGTCATGCAGATGTGCAACAGATGTAGATCGAGCGTTAAAATGAGCGAGGCGCCATAAAGTCCTGACGCAATGCTCTGGAATAAATTTCACAAACATCGCATTTTTCTTTATCAGCATCCGCCCGTCTACTGTCCCTAGAGCGACAACGATCGACAGCTCGGAAAAATTACGGTAGAGCCACATCGCAGAATCATCATCATCATCATCATCAAAAAAAGTAGACAAAGGAAGCGAGAATCGGAGTAGCATCCTCCGGTGTAACAATGACGACGAGTGACGGATGAGTGCGAGCGGTCTTCGGACGGGACACCTACAGAACGTGATGCTTGCGCGACACCCTTGCGTGTGCGTATGTATCCCCTTCGGGGGATTTCTCTCTCTTCGTCTCGCGGAGATTGATGCGTTATGGGAGGCGATCACAACAAGCCATGCATTACCAATGACGCCTTCGCCACTGTCGACGCTCGACTTTATGAAATTTAAACCGCCTCGCGTGGAATTCCGTGCGCAGCCGAGAAAGTATATGTAGGGATTTCGTATAATGACCCGCTGTGCGTAGGCCGAAAATCCCCGGAATAAGATGCGCATAAAAGGAGCTGGAGCGAAGGGGGTCGTTATCGGCGACTGTCTATTGCTCTTGCCGGGCACATTCGAATTGCGCTGGGGCGGGCTCTGAAAAATCGTACAACCTCGGACGCTGAAAAATTCCTGATTCGCTCTTTATAGGCGCTGGGGTAGATTCGAGAGGGGATTTGCGGGGAGAAGAAATCGCTCTTGGAATGTTGCGCCGAATTTGTACTTCATTACTCTTATACCCTTTTATCGGCGCTGCAACAAAGAGCCGTGTGCGTCGGCGACCGAATAAATGATCGAACCGAGGCTGGGATTAGGAGCTTTTCTTTTATAAATAGGCGATGATCGGCTGCGAAGGAGGAGGTGATGCGGTGTGGAGAGCGCGTTTATATTTGAGAGCTATATATGCATAACCTAAAGATTTATTAGAAATTGATTGATTTCTCCTCGACGAGGATACTCGATCACGCCTCTATAAAATCCAGGCGACGTTTTGAGTATATAGTCTTTAGGTCGGAACGACAGCACGTGACGCGCAAAAATTCTATGAATTTTTAACAGAGCGCTTGCAGCACTAAAGCTCCTTCCAAAGCAAAATATCTATTTTCCTCCCAATTAGTGCGCACATTAGTGCGGCGTTCCCATCATTAAGCGCGGGCGGTAGTCCGAAGCCTCAAAAATTTAATAAACCCCCGAGAGGAAAAAAGAAAGAGAGCTTAGTACGGACGAGAAGAGCAGCATATCGCACCGCAGGCACGCGCACGCGACGTCGTCCGTAAATCTCCTGCAGGCAGACGGAAATTAATTATGCACCGGTACGCTGGTGGCACTGCAAGCGCGCTAGCTGCAAGTTTCAATGGGATGCATTAATACTCGATGCCTTAATAACCGTGAAGGAAATTCTCGCTCCTCGGAGAATTCGCTATTGCGGAGGAAGCTTTCTCTCGAAATTCAGTGCAATAAGCCGCGCGCGCGCACATCTGCGCGGCGTCAAAGGAAGCTCCTGCGTCGAGCTTTATGAACACCGGCCTCGCAGGTGAAGAATGATCCGCCGGCCTGAAAAGCGAGGCCAGCGTCGTGCTAGTTAATTAGTTGCGACTTCAAATTGACCCGGTGCACCGGCTTTGAGTGCGGCTTCTGCCCTAATTATATGCTGCTTCGCATTTTCTGAGCCTGGCGGAATTCCGCGATCGATTGTCATTAATTAAAACGTGATTCTTCGCCACACACACAGTGGAGTTGGTAAATTTGCATGGCAGCCGAGGGGGGGGGGACAAACACTTTCACACGCAACAACCCTTCAACGTCAGCGTCTTAGTCGAAACTCGCGGCAGCAAAAGAAGAAGTATAGTATAGCGGAGTGGTGTGTTAGTAATAGTATACGTGAGAAGAAGGGCGGACTGCAGCCTAGCGAGAGGAGAACAGCGTGAAGGACTCCACGCCTCGGCTCTCCTCGGCGGCTAATCATCGAGATTTATGTACGTTCTCTTCTCTCCCTCCCTCTCTGTTCTGCCTTCTTCCTCGTGGGCCGCCTTAATGAAGCTATTGCCCTAATCGCTCTCCCGCGCCATTCGCACCGCCGTGTTCTATCCCGCGCCTTTCTTCCTCCATCTCTTCTCCGATTTTTTTTCTCCTCCCTCTCGCGCAGTACATAATGCGTATAGTTTACCGCGCACGTGTTTCACTCGCGGTTCGGAATTAACCGCGCGTATCGCCATAACACGTCGCGCGACGGCTGAGTCAGCGCCGAGCTTTCGAAAAGAGAGAAAAAGCGCGAGGCCGTTAAAAAGAAGAGCTGTATGAGTAAGAGAAAAAGAGGAGCTTGCGATGGATGGAATTACACTTCGCGCAGATGTGTTACAGTCGCGACGTTACGCGTCGTGCGCTTCACGTGGCGATCACGTGGATTTGCTGCGAAACGATTTGGCTTTATGTATTGGGAAGTGATTCGTCGAGCTGCGAAACGAGCTTGATCTATGCGACACCGTCAAAAGTATAAGCCTCGCTAATTTTATCGCTAAAAATCAAACGAGCAGACTCGTCGGGACATAAAATTGCGTCTTGCGCGAAGGCTTAATTGCCATATATTTTTTTTTCTTTTCGTTCTCGCATCCGCGAACCCGCTCTACCCGCCGTAATCTATTTCAGTAATTTCTCGGAGACTTTTTCCTCTCCCGTATAATAAGCGCGCTACTCTTTCGAACTCGCTCTCGTGTATATACACGCGCACTGCAAACATCTCGCGCTTTTATCTGGAAACGCGCGAGCAGCTTCCGTCTCTGCGATGTAGCTCTTTGTGCAGGCGGCGCGCCGATCGTGGGATCAAAGTGAATCGCTTCTCACGACGCGACAGCGCGAGCTCAACTCTTTTTTCTTCGAGTTTTACGCCCGGAAAATTTACGGCTACTGCGTCTCGGGGATTTCTCGAGCATGTGTGAACACGAGTACACACATTGGGAACACGATTTTTCGGAAAATCATCCCAATACACGACTGTGATAACTGTTCTCGTGCAGGAGACGATAAAAGTCAAGCGCAGAGAGAAACTGTTAAAAGCAAAAGTCAGGCGATCGCGAAATAATTGCCTGCCGCCGAAATCCAGCCATAAATAACGAATCCCAGCATTTCCGTAATCGTCAGGGATTTCTCAAGTGCACGAAGCACACGTTATCCGGCTGCAGCTTAGGCAAGCTTGTATAAGCTGCAGCGCGCGAGAGGCACGTGCCCGTCGCGAGAAAGTGTCGTAAATCCCGAAATCGTCATTGTTATCAAATACATGTATATTGTATATATCCTCTCTCACTGCAGCGAGATTTCGCGCAATATACATAAATCAGAAAAAGAATAGAAGAGAGTATAGAGATCGTTCAATCGAAAGCGAGCCCCATCGACGATAATTCGAGCCTTTAAGAGCCATTAGCGCAGACATCACGAATAGACCGGACGCGAGAGACTGAGGGGGAGTTGGAAAGCGCTGTGTGTGTGTGTGTGTGAACTGTTGTTCCTCTCGCCTCGTCGATTACCTACTTTTATATACCGTTACAGACAGCACTCTCCGCGCGTCATATCCTCCGAAAATAAAAGTTGCGCGGATATTTTCGCGAGAAAGAGCCTAAAATCCATTTCCGAGTGCAGAAAGTGCCAATGGCAGTGAGAGAGGGAGAGGGAGCTCCCCATTTCAATAGCTCACTGATTGCGATCGAGCTGACGCGAGCGCGAGGCCCAGTTTCGTAAATCCGCGCGCCGGCTAAGCGATACTTATGGCGCTCGGGGCGCCGGGTAACGAGCTCTCGCACCTAACTCGCGGCATTAGCCCTGCGCAGCTATAACCAGCAGAGCGCGCTTATTATCCCCCCGCTTATAAGTCTCCTTAAGAAGGTTACCAAGAGAGCTGCATCATTGTAAATTGCTCGCTACTGCAGCAGACGGAACAAAGAAAGTGTTGTCTGGATGAAAGCGCAGGAGATATTTGCGGGCGAATCACCTTATATTGACTCTGTGTGTGGTTTAGCGGGAATTAAAATTCTTGCATTATAATAAGTGCAGCTGGATCGGTCCACAGACTCGAAATCGATTCATCATTTCGTAACGACGAGAGCCGCAGCACTCAAGCCAAAAATAGAGCAACGAGCGTGAACAAGCCTCTCTCTCTCTCCCTGGTTTGTCTCACGTTCGTAGAAGTCGAGCTGCGCGACACTCGACCGGTTTATATAGGTCTCTGAAGAAGACATGAGGCTGCGCTGGCGTCGGTCTGAAAAACCGGCAGCGCCGTATAACTATGTGTATGTATATAAGAAAACACGCCTACCCCATAAGAACGCTTCTCTCGCACACCTAGGATAACGAAACGGCTAATGATCCAACTTCTCTCTCCCGCTCGATCCCATCGTTGCAATGCTATACGGCGACTCTCGACATAATGCCGATGCTTTTTCCTCTCTGTCCGACGAGACCTCGATCCATCAAGCGTGCGACGACATCGTTTCGATTATTGTGCGACTAATGCCCCTCGCTGTATTTACATCGTCGGCCGATTAGCCACGAGACTTTCCAGAGTTGCGTAAGCCTCCGGGGCTGGATTAACACGTGTCGCTGGCTTGAGAATTGATGACTTCTTATTTTGCCCGATGTTTCGCTATTGTGTGTGTTTGTGTGTGTTTCTCTCTCGTGCTAACTGTTGCTGCGCGATTACGGAGGTTTGACGCTTTTCAGCAGGAGAATTGATACGTCGTCCCGCGATCGATCTGTTATTGTGTGTGGGATGAGACGCACATCAAACGCTGCTTGTCACAAGATCATCAAATACGATTCAACGTTAATATTCTCGCGGATTGCCACGCAGCATTCTTTACAATGGATCTCATCGATTGCGTTGTGCTGGAAAAAGAGGAGATCAAACCGCATAACGCGTCTATCTTTAATCTCCTTATCGTGAAAACAGCACCTCTCTCGTTGTGTATAGCCTGAACGCGTATACAATAACGATCCGCAAATACCGATACAAATGGCCGAGACGCCTGCGGAAAGCGGCCCAAAGTCATAATCCGTCCATCGAGTCAACAAATTAACCGCGAAAACGAAGAGACAAGGGAGTCCATAAGAGCCACCCCTCGATCGACGTAACACGTAACACATAAAGTTGGACACTTTTTCGCCCAACACTCGATCGTCCATCTGCGAGTATAGCGTTAATAGCTCTCGGCTCGATACTATCGGAAAGACGCTTTTCCCGGCCATCAGAAACGTATATAAACTGCGCGTCGCTCAAAAGAAACGGCTTTTCCTCGGGATTTTGTATATCTCGCGAGGATCGACGTCACGTCCTCGCCCAACTGTACACAAGCTGCTGCGATGACTATCTGCGCGCGGGTAGTGTGTACGACTGCGCGCGGATCGCGATTACGGCTCATTTCGTCTCCCTCTCTCTCTTAATATAGAGGGTCACGAGACAGAGAGCGAGAACAGAGGATGATGCTTATACTTATACGCACTGGATCTAGCCTGCGAGCGGCGTGAAACTGGTCACCTTTTTCTCGGAGGAGTTTGTTTATCTTGGAGTGCCTCGTTTTACTGCTTCTGGCTAAAGCTGTTAACTCTCGATGGGTGTTTATGAAAAATATTTGATTCGTGAGAGCAGTCCGGGTTTACGTTACATCGGCGAAACGTCACGCATGCATCTCTAAAAAAGTAACGACGCGAGCCGGCGAAAGTGAAGAGGGGGAGCTGAGAAAAGAGCGGCAGAGAGAGCTCTACTCAAATTAAAAGTTCCGAATTAATTTCCCACACTCAGTCTTAGCTGGCTCTCCGCGCTTAGTTCCTTGCTCTCTTTTTTGGCCTCTGCAGCTCTTTCGGGCCGATGCTATCGGCGACGCGAGCTGAATATGCTAGCAGGCGGAGCCGCTTTACACTCGCGAGGTCATCAGCGTGCGGTCCCGCATGCGTATCTTATGTACAGCTCATAGGTAAAGCCGCCAAGTCTTGGATTGACAAATAATGAGAGCGACTCGCTGTCTTTACTCAGACTCTCTGTTGCTAGTGCACTTATTATTCGATTTCCCATAGCGCACAACGTACACACACCAGAACGCTTTACATAAATAATCAGCGCGGGTCGCACGAGGTGTCAGCTCTAGATATGGATTTTTTCATGCACTGCAGTGAAACGTCGTTTCGATAATTTAGCTCCACACACAGTAGCCGCAGAGATATAATGCGCAAAGTAAAGCCAACAAAACGTGCGGCGCACGTATATAATATACAGTAACAAGACAGAGTAGCATAGTAGAGTAAGGCGCAATTTCTGCATTTGATTTAAGTTCTGAAAATAGTCGTGCGAGGAAGTGTAACACATACACTTACTTAGAGACACTGAGAGACACACGGAATATCCTCGCGAGGTTTCCAGCGGACCGCGCGGGAGATCCGTAAATTTCGTATACGTGTCATTAATGTCCCAGCCCGGGAGATCTCTCAAAGGCGCACACAGCAGCAGAGCCTATCTAAGAGCCTGAAAGGAGCTGTCACTCCTCTGTCAATCAGCACGTCGCTGTCGTAAGTTTCTCTATCTCTCGCGCGGCGGCGGCGGCGCTAGATATGTGCGCGAGTGTACTGTACACGAGAAGTCATTGCGTCGTTGTACGTGTTACACATTCGCGCCTTTCTCACGGATTCTCCTGTATATAACGTTAAAGTATACTTTGACCACTTTTTTCTCTCGCTTCTCGCATCTCTCTTGAGCTTGAGAGAGCGTGCAGTGTCTGTGTAAATGGAGAGCGGATAATATCGACGTGACACCGTTCGTCGAGATTTACTCTGGCTCAGACCTTGATTTACATTATTCTCTTCTTTTTTTCTCTCTCTCTCGCGGTGATGTGATTTTTTTCCCATTGTTTGCGTAATTATAACGCGCGCCTCTCATTTTCACGTTGAGAGAGTCGAGCAATCTATAGAGATACCGCTTCGTGATGCATTTAGCACGTAATTCAATATGCAATCTACTTCTTGCGAGGGAGCTGCCGCCGCGCCGCGGAACAAACTACGCTCTTTATTAACAAGAAAAGCCAGATGGAGCTTTTTAAAGCGACGTATTTCACGCTGTCATTGCGCGGTGTGGTATATTTTTATCTAACGAGCTGAGCCATCGCAATACAGTTCGCAGCCCTTTCTTGTTTACATTTTTTCAAATTGCGCGCGCAGCAAAAAACGAATTTATGCTCCCGGCCGTAAAGTGGAAAACTGACGCAGAACAGAGTCGACTGGTTTTTCGTCCGCCTCGACTCGGCGCCGTATTTAATATTAGAAAAAGCACGCGCGTTTCGAATACACGTCATAAGTGCAATATCCATCAACAGCATCGCGTCCTCAATAAAATTCTCGGCGATATTAATCACGCCGCTAATTAAACGTCGACCAAGAATGCGTTTGTGCGGGGTTCCGTATGCCGGCGACATATTTTCGCGTATCTATATCCGAAAGCTCTCTTTGTTGTCATCGCTCACCTTCATTTTTGATCTCGTAGTTTCGCATTACGATGTCTTTAGTCCATTTGATAGTGAACGAAAAAAACAAATAGAGGTATATGTGTGATTCCGATTGACAGACAGACAGACAGACACCCGAACGTAAACGCACGCCCCCGACATCAAAAAGGAGAGTCGAAAAATACCTTCCCCTTTGATCAGCATCAGAGCCCGGCGTGCAACCACCGTAACATTCCTCGTTCGGCTCCTCCCGCGAGTGCAGCGACTGGGGCATCATCCAAAATATCTCATTAGTAGCCGCAGCGCTTTCGAAAACAAACATAAACCCAAAAATACAGAGGATCATCGTACTACACATCTCCCGCGGCACACAGCCTCTAGCCCAGCTCACGAATAATAAACTCGCCGACAAAGTGGCGGCGGTGGCGGTGGCGGATGTCTCTTCTGGGAAGCACACGCGTGACCCGGCGCGAAAAAAATCTCCGACACGAGTGTTTTTACGCGGCTGCAAAGGTGCGGGATTGATTTTTTTTTTAAAGTACGCCCAGCTGCACGGGTGGTCCGAGAGTCTCGTTATTACGTTGCCAGGTCGTTATAAGTGGTATGGAAAAAATTACGCCAACGGGTGTAGCTGGAAAAACGCTAATATTTAAGTTACGCTGAGCATGAGCAGATGAAAAATGAAGTGACTGCAGTGAGTTGGAATTTCGAAGCTTTTTCATTAACAAAGCAAGTTTTATGAATAGATATATAGGAAAAGTCTCTGAAGCGAATAGCTGCGCAGGTAAAATATATATATAGACATACTCAACGGAAATTGCATCGGCCAAATCCACTTTTCAAAGAAGCGAACTCGCTGGAAAAAAAAGTCTGTAACCCGCCACTTTTTTCCTCTCGTCCTTCGTGAAAATATTTCAAAATCCTACGCTGCTACGTTTTCCCCGACGCTACAACGTTAAATCAAATAAACCGCGCAGGTATGTGATGCGTCAAAAGGATCTCCTCGTATAGGACACACACTCTGAATTAATAATCAAACCGCGCATATCCCTTTTTCGAATTCTACCGGAGTTTTTCATCGAGAGGCGCACGTCGTTAGCTCGACGCGTCTGCGGGGAAATATAATATACCTACACGGCCAAAAAAGTCCCCGCGCGATTTGCATCTTTAAAGCTCTGAAAATTAACGATCTACAGTAGATCCCGATTCAATTACTCTGCGCAAGAGAGTATATTATAAACGTGCGGGAAAAAACCGCTGCAGCGGCGACAAAGCTAGTATAATTAGCAATAAATAAGGCTGCACCGATCGCGCTGCATCGATAAATACACATATAGCGCCGTCCCCGCATTAACATACCAATAACAACATCCCGCCCATATTTGCCTAATTTATCGACATCAGCCGCCGCGTTACACTTCTTTCTCTCTCTCTCGCTCGCTCGCTCGAGCATTTATTGCGCGTTTCCGATCCCTTCGCCTGGTCTATGCTAATGACAGAGTCGTATACACGGGATGTTCACTTTGGTGGATCCTTTTATGCCTGCGCGCGTGATTCATAAGCGTCATAAAAAGTTCTAATCACCGACGGGAAATCGTGTGCGAGCGCACGGACGCGCAGTTGGCCGACTAATACCGAGCAATATCTTTTCCGCGCTAGCTCTATATATACACGCAGTGCGTGTGTGCTCTCGACTATACTCTCGCGATAAGCCGACCATTAATAAGTAATAGCCGCTCGCGCGGCCCAGATATATTCCAACGCCGGGAGGCTGAATACTAAGCCCGAATTCGCTAAGCCTAGTGACATCTGTGGTTCGTCGTCGTAAACGCCGGGGATGCAGGGCTGTGTTGCCGAGGCTGTTGCGGGGAAAGTGAACTTGATGCGGCCGGTTTTTTTCTTTCTTTTAGGGGGGTGGACTCGTCTGGTGCTGATGCTGATCAAATATAATTTGTCATTTGGGTGTGTGATATGCCATTTTTTGTCGCCAGCACTTATAAGCAAATATCGAATTGCACTTTTATTGGGGCAGAGAGATTTGTTTGCTCAGTGTTAGGACTCGACGCTAATGCTTTTTATGCGCTTTTCCAATAAAATTCATCTATCAAATCGATCTCGATCTTTGTTTTGTGAAAGTGGAAGACGTGTATGTAACAAAACAAAAAAAATAGCGAAAAATCGCTTTCCCCGAAACGAACGCGAGAGCTGAATAAAAAGTTTGATTTGTAAAAATGCAACAGTCTATCCGTCATGGCTATATGAACTTTTTTATTTTAACGTACAATTTTTTCTGGATAAAAACATTTTTTGTTGCCACACAGCCCGAACATTAACCTTAATTGTCATCGTACGAGGCAATAAAGCAGTATTCGCATGAGACCGTGATGTATATAATAAATCCCAAATCGCGTTTTAAAGAAATATCACAATAAAAGCGTTCCGCTGATGTACGCTCTTTTTTCCAAACCAGTCATTTTCCACTACACTAAATCACATTCGAGGTTGTCATCGGATGATTCGTCGGAAAAATGTCGATGAATTTCCAGAAAAATGCCAAAGTCACTCCCAGGACCCTCCGCGCATGAAAATTCTGATTAATTTCTCATTATGAGCATTTAACGAACGCGGCCGAGAAGTAGAGTCCATTGTGCAACAGCCTCCGTAAACATCATCTCTAATATACCTCTGTATACTTTCCGAAGACTCCACGCACTTGAATCGATCCCCTCGCGCGCACAAAAGTGACTCTCGCGAATCGCTCGTCGAAACGTGGGGTGATGTGCGCGCAGCCTCGAAACTCTTTTTTTTTTCTTCTTTTTGTTCGCTCTCGCAGCCGTAAACGGGGGAAACTCTCGAACATTAAAATCCCGATTTTTCAGAGCCGATATAATTCCCCAGCATTCAACAGCGCGAGCGCGTTAGAATCAATATTTATACGCGAAGCTCTCGTATATAATTCACGACAAGGCGGCTTCGTTCGGGCTTAATCCATGAGCGCACGTGAATGGCCGCTACTGCACGCATGAATGCCCGGTTTTGGATATGTGTGCGTGTGTATGCAGCGCAGCAGCCGCTCCCGCGTGTAATATAATGGCCTCTTTAGTTTTGCTCGAGAATCGACGAATTTCAAAAGAAACGAGAGAAAGAGAGCGTAGCAGCGCCGAGAGCTCGGAACATATTTTATGTACTGCGTTGCGGGCGGATTCGATTCGACATAGGGGTATTAATTCGAGCAATTAGCCGCTGTTGCTGAAACTGTGGGGTGAAACTGATGCTCTGATTGGATTTCGAGGTGAATTATCGAAATGCTTCAGCTACGTATGATATTGATTCGCTAAAATGCGCGCTTTTTCTCTGTATAATATAATATTGCAGTATAACAATTGAGTTCAAAATACGAGTTACGAGCGCTTTTATATGTACGAATTCGGTGAAAGTCATTCATAATGTTATGGCGTTGGTAGGGAGCTGCTAGTTTGTAGTCCTTTGAAACATAAATAGAGCCGAATGTAGCCTGTTGCAGGCTGCACCGGTATAATAAGTAAACTCTTGTAGCGCTGCTGCTAAGGCTTTATTTATCACTGAGCTATTATATGCGCCCTCTCTTCGTGATAAATGAAGTGTGTGCGTTCGTTTCGTAAACTGTCTGCACGTTGCCTGCAAATACTCGATGGACAGCGAGTATCTTTTTTTCCGCCTTACAGATGTCGCGAGAATGATTGCTTCAATAACTTACTTTTTTCCACGCACAGCCCTAAAATGTTTTTCTCAGGTACAATATAGAATTTCACGAGACAAGGTGCAACAAAAGCAACAAGTTCATCCGAGTGTTCACGATAACGCCGCTAATCGAGCCTGCGTGCATCGAAAAAGTATACCATCCAACATTTCATGTGCTTCAGAATGCTTTCATAACTTTATACATATTGTGTACGTTATGCGCAGAAAAGGTAGCACTTATCAGCGTACGAAAATCTCTACAAGAGGCATAAAAGACCATTCAGGTCGACTGTATAACACAGTGCTCGCATATAAGAAACTTCAAAAAGGCCATTCACACTGCGGTCGGCAAGAAGCATGCATACACGCAGACTGCGTTCGCCTCAGCGCAAACTTCAATTCCTAAACAATTATAGCTTGAAGAGGCACGAAAATCCAACGCGTCGATCTCCAGAATTTAATTACGAGAAAAATGTATAAGCCTAATGCGCGCAAAAGGTCTCCCTCTCTCTTTCTCTTTTCCCCGACAAAGAGGATAAAAGAAACGTAAGAAGATTCACATGGGGCGCGCAACAGCGCGTCAGCCTGCTGCTGCTGCTGCTGTTGCTGCCGACTAACAAAGAGAAAAATACACCGCGGATAAAAGACAAGGACGAGGCTCGCTCGCTCGCGAGGGAAACTGCGGGAAAAGCCGAATAAAGGAAAAGGGGGGGTCGATGCGAGTGAGAGAGAGAGAGAGAGAGAGAAAGAGACAAGGGTGCTAAGCATGTGAAATCGATGGGGTAGCCGAGGGGGAGAGTATGGAGCAGCGAAGCCGTGGTGCGGCGCCCGCGGGGGGAGGGGCTCCCCGTATGCGCGCCGATTCAATTCGATACAATCGGGAGTAGATTTCCACGCTTCGAGGATATATTGCTTCCGCGTTCCCCGCGATACCCCCCTCTACGTGCGCGCATGTATCTCTTTCTCTCTGCCTATATACGCTCGCGCTGCTGTATACGCCATCATATATACACACACGGCCTTGCGATTATTTTGTTTTACTTTCCGCGGTCTCGCACTCGTCGCTATACTGACACACGTTGCTATGAGTTTCCATTGTGTCGCTGCAGCAGTAGTGTCCACAGCGTCGTCCCTTATCTCGGTTGCAGGAGTCAAGCCATCGGATAAATAACCGACTTTTCTCCTCCCACTCTATTCCTCTTGTGTCTATAATACATATACCTATACTTACACGTATAAACTAGACCGACGCGCGCGTGCGATAAGGCTGTGCGTCGGATATATATGTATTAGCGGAATGAGATACGGATACAATTGAGGCGAGGGATGATTGATCGGTTGACTTACATTTTTACTACTGCTGCTACTGCTGCTGGGCTTTGCGCCGAGGACGACGGTGAATTATTGCGGCTGCGTGCACAGAAGCTTGACCACGAGGACGTGTACACATAGGCCGTATAGAGTATAGCAGCAGCCGGAGGCGCCGCATACGTAACACGTGCGCCCGGTCCCGGTGATGAATTCTGCGGCTGGCGAAATGATGAAAGGATGCTTCGCTGTCCGAATTTCGCTCTCTCTCTCTCCGCGCGTATAATATGTCGCCCGCTGAATAGCACACGTTTCCGCAGCTCTCAACTTTCGTTTGACTACTTTAATTCCACGCCTCGTCTGCCGGCAGATGTTTCTCTACAATTAATTTGTCCGCGCAGATATGCTGTGCTATGTCGAGAAACGTATTAGCAATACTTTACAGAACTTTTTTTCTCCTATACGGTCTGTCGATTCCGGAAAAATATGTATAGCATCCTTTGTGCACCGAGAGAGGAGAGAGAGCCTTATTTTATCTCTTCCTCCAAGCACATTGTATTCCGCGCGCCTCTGCGACACGATGAGCTACACGCACGAATGAGAGTCCGCGCAGTAAATACGGCCGATACAATAACACGCTCGTAAAAAAGAAGAAACCGGTCGCGCGTACTCCGAATCGCATCGCTGCTGTACCTATATTCTTGCTTCTCGCCTTTGCTGCCGAGCTGCTAATTCACTGCTCGGATGATGCTAATGCCTTTATTATGCAATCGCCGTAAAGATCGCTTTGTACCCCTCCGACGACTCGTATTTATAACATACCGATTCTCGGATAAAACGCGCAGTTGCGTACCCAACTTATTAAACAAAGCAGAAGAGATTTTTCGTGTATCCGCAAAACTCGCTGGCAATTAATTTATCTGCTCCGCCGAGAGAGTAAAGCATTTAGACTATATACCCAGCGGTTCATTCGTTACCGCGCGCGCGCAGCGTTTGTATGCAAAGCCGTGCGGATTTGCATAACAAGTCCCACTCGCGAGAGCATTACAAATACTTATGAGTTACGGTATTATGTACAGGGAGAGTATATATATATGTAACAATAAGAAGAGTCCAAAAGCCAATTTTCTGGCAGCTCGTAGTCTAATTTTTCGACGACGACGACGACGCGCTGAATTGACGATTTACGAGTAGGCGCACGTATGCGCGCGCTGGATTTGCACAATTCGCGCATTACGCAAGCGACACGCGGAAGTGCAGCGGAAAATTTGCATGGCCGTATACGTCAGTTCCGGTAATTCTAGCTGTCAAATATTTCGCGCGCGTGACCCGACTCGCCGGGATAATACTTGAGACACAACACTCGGGACTGTGTGTCTCGTGATGGCGACGCTTATCCTCGTGCGCGAGTGGGAATGATGAAATGTTTAATTTGAATGACACGAATGCAGATATACGCCGCGTATATCGAAGTTTCATTTAAAATGCAGATGTACTACTCTTGTAAAAATTATTCGTTCGATGTCATTTTCGAGTTTCGACGGGCTACGCTCGCTCGCGCATACATAACCGGAAAGCATGTATCAGAAAAGAATGACAATAACATAAATGCTATTCGAGAGCGTCGAACATCCGATATTAACGCGCGCGGCGCAGTCGTAAAAGCGAAATTTTAATGAAACACGTCCTTAAAAAACGGCCAAAAGAGCTCTCGCACGCTGCTGCTGCTGCTGCTGCGGATTTTATAACTTTTATGCAATCAAAGTGGCCGTAATTTGAAGCGAATAATTGGTCGCTCTCGCGGTCCTCTCTCAAAAGGTTTTACGGTCAAAGGCTCGACAGCCTCAATTTCGCCCGGGCCAATCCACAGAGAAAAGTCCGTGACCAAAGAAGTCTTTTGCTTTTGCAGCGGCGGTCCCTTCGCCTGGTTATATTCATTATACGTACGCGAGATGAATTTGGCTCCGCCGGCATTGGTGGCACTCTCCAGGGTTATGAATATTTATCGCTTGAATTTTCGCCGTCGAATGTTATTTGCTGATCTGGTTTGAAAAGAAACTCGGAGTTGAAATAAAATGTAAACCATCAGCCCCTAGCTATAGAAATGAGACATCCGATGACAGATGCGAGACGTGTCAAACAAGCGTTCAGTAGGCTGTTCAACTATCTAGAGCATCAAAGAAAAAAAAAGGAAAGCGAAGGCGGTGACAAATGACGCGCAGCAAATCAGAGCCCTCAACGCCTGTCATTGGCACAAGTGTCGAAAGCTCGGTCCAGCAACAGCTTCCACGCCAAAAGACTGCAGCGAGCAACACACGCACAGCCCCACATGCAGCGCTTCATCTCGGTTCCAGTTGACATCTTACATTAGGTCGATTGTCACCTGTCGGTAAATAGTCCATCAGCGGCCGAGTGTACACATCAGAGAGAAAAGCGAGACGGGGAGTCGGACCCCCGCCGTCTCGCATCTTTCGAGTGCCTGTACCCTGTAGCTATATATATCCATCTTTGTGCGCGTGATACGTGCTATTCGAGGCGACTGCTGATGCGCCGGTCAAACATCAGCGGCGCATCTCGTATTTATACTCGGAATTTAAAATCCCCGCCGGCGAATGGGCCCGACCTAGCGTGAAAGGGAGGGAGCGTATACATATATACAGTATATACTATACATATACACGCACCCCTGGAGCTGGCTCGTCGAGTCGAGGGCGGCAGCGGCGGCTTGAATCGCGATTAGTTTCACTCGTGGCTCTTCGGTCACGCTCCGTCGGCTGCACCTGGCTCTCTCTCTCTCTCTCGCTCTTTCTCTCTCTGATATGCCTGACGTTTGCTCGGGAAGAGAGATGGAGATACGCGCGCAGGAGCGAGCGCCAGATAGAGCAAGTAAAGAATCGAGGCAAAGAGGCAACAGGAGGGATTTAAATTTTAGACCCGATGAAAGGCACCAAATGAATGAAGGAAGTCAGAAGGAAGTTTCTTCTTTTTTTTCTGAGGGTTGGAGATTTAATCCTTTGATGTTCAAAGATTACTCCCCTAAAAAAATCTGAATTTGATTAATTGGAAACTCGAGTGGAGATTTCGGAGTTATTGTTGCCTCGAGACGAGGATGATACTGCGTTTTGCCAAAACTGACAATGAGAGAAGAGCCGATGAGTTTGACCTACTAACACAGTTTCTTAATTTCGTTAGCGAATTTCAAGCGGGATTACCATTATGTACACTTCATTAGTCGCGAGACTAAAATTCATCCGACGTCGCTGCAGTTATATATAAGCCAGAAATTCACCACTATTTTAAAACAACCATTCGACGTCACCGCGAAAATAAGCAGCCACTGGGGAAACGAAACTAATTATCAGGAAATTTAAACTGCGCCGTCAATCCGAAAATCGAGAGTGTGCACGTATATTAGGGGGAGAATCGGCCGATAATTAGGGACACTTCCGTTCGTAAGTGGCTCTTCGAAACACGCGGTTTCGATTTATTTCTAAACGAGACCGTTTGCGGGGGAGTCGAGCGCGGCACATATGGGCGTATTTTTCAGTGCTCCGGACAGAGAATTGGGACAGCCCCGCGTGCAATCTCCCCTTTTTCGGTTTACGCGCGCGTCGCGATTACATCGGAAACGCTTATTAACGCTGTTGAACTTTGAGCTACGACACGCGCTATCGTGGGTGTTCCACTAGGCGCGTATGTTTTCAATCAGACTCGAGTTTTATTTCTGACTTCGGCGTGAAATTTAATGACGTCCTTTTTAGAAATTGGACTACAGTCCCTCTTATCGTCAGATTACTCACATGTAATTCGAGCCACGATCCATGAATATCTCGTTCGAGTATAACGGTTTTATATATATAGGAATTTGCTATTTTCACGCTACACATAAATTGCAATTAAAATTTGAAAACTATAATAAAAAGCTCGCAAACAGCGCGCGGAATGATAAATTCAACGAATAATAAATAATTCATTATACACCCGCGCAGTAAACACGTCCGGCAGCGCATAACGGGGCGAAATTTTTTCAAATTTGCCCGCGTTCGCGCGAGAACATCGGCTAATTTGCGGAGTAAAAAACGGCGCCACTCAGCGCACCTGCGATGAACAATAAATCCAACGCTTTCGCGCGCGCGCAAACTACGCCGTGTACCGGTGTACCGGCCGGTATAAAGCACCATAAACTATCATTACGAAATTACAGCGGAATCGAATCGCGCAGCCGGCCGCTCGATGTTTTTTGTTTCAAGCCGCGCTCTCTCCCGTTTCCCGGATTTATTCGAATCGAAACTTTTTGATTGGGGCCGCCGATTGCGCCGTCGTCGTCCCGTACAAGCTGTGGCTGAGGAGCATAAAAAATCCCGCAGCGGGCGTCCCGATTTCGCTTTTTTTTTCGTTGTACAGCGCTACACTCGCGGAGGAGTTTTAACTGCGGCAGTTAAATTCATTAGGGTGACACCGCGGTAGACTCTCTGAGCGGAATATCAATGAATACGACTCTGCGTGTGCGCGGATACGCGCGTTCGTGTACAGTGGCGGAGGAGATATAGAGAGACTTATGAAAGATAGCTCGGCGTTATTTTCTTTTTATACAATATTTATGTAAACCAAGTGGGTTTCGATAAATTACGTTAATGTTTCAAATATTTACTCGAGAGATTTGCATAATAGGCACAGTGCCCCCTATGCTCATTTTCTCGCACGAGCATAATCGGAAGCCATAAAAAAATATCCAGTACGTTTACTTAGGGTGCATCAATCCTGTGGCTCTTTATGCAATGATATACTATGCAAATGTTTGTGTCCGACAATTAGACTCGTCTCACCTCGCTCGACACAATAGCGACTTTTTCAATCTTGCCGCACTCGCTCTGATGTTGCTTTTTCCCGGGATTGCACGCGCGGTTGTCGATTTTCTACCTCATTACGCGTAATATTCCCTTTTTTACCAGAAAAGCCACTTCTGCAAAACGACGGGCCTCTTATTTATCGCTGCGTATCTATCATCACAAGCACCTCCAAAAAAAAAATCTACATGAAATTCTTTTTCGACAGCAACCACTCGAGTCGCCAACAAAAAAAAGGAACAGCGTGTTTTCCCCAAAAGGATCTCTTTAGCGGCATGAAAAGGGCACTTTTTCACCGTCATATAGTGAAACAGCCCGGCGGAGAGACGATCGCACTGCACTGTATAGCCGCAGCGCGCCAAAATCTAAGTGTTGCCGGGCCATAAATAACGGGCCCATAAATTCAGTAGCTCCCTCTGTCGCGCGACAATGAATCCCGCGGCAGTCCACACACACGCACGGCCGCATAGAAATTCGCACTTTGAAAAATCGCCCGACGTGTGTACACACAGGCGCGCCGGGGAGGCCGAAAAAGGTGAACACACAGGCTGTAGTGGCGGCTCCATTGAAAGCGTACACACGCGGTATACAAAAGTCGGCCATCGGGGCCCGCTCGTGCATGGCTGCCCGGAGTGGACGTACAAATCGAGAGATGCTTGATAAAATAGTCGAAAACAAAACTGCAAGAGTTGCCTGGAATATAAACAGCCGCTCGCCAAA
The DNA here is from genome assembly GCA_900474305.1 of Cecidostiba fungosa. Taxonomy (NCBI): domain Eukaryota; kingdom Metazoa; phylum Arthropoda; class Insecta; order Hymenoptera; family Pteromalidae; genus Cecidostiba; species Cecidostiba fungosa. Next base: position 31,194 of record UCOJ01000742.1, read on the forward strand.
TGAACTATATATCATGCACCGCGAAAGGGCAAACTATTAGATACTTCTTTCTAATCGACCGCTGTTTACGAATCTCTCCGGAACACGAGAGAAAAACTGATGATAATGGTGATACCATCGCTGATCAAGTCATCGCGATAGAAAAAAAAACACCAGCAGCGGTAAATCAATCGCCGGCCGTCATAGATATATATCGCCAACCAATTTCCTAAAACATATCCATATCCGATAAAAATCTGCGTAGAGTAAATCCTGCGCATACTCCACGAGCTTCCACGTTCCATCTCGCTTTCTCTCTTTGTCTCTCCCATTCACATTTCATCTGGCCTGCACGCGCGTCCTCCCCTATATACACTGCAGTATAGTATAGTATCCAACAGCGCTCGCGATTTTTCGGTGGGGGGCGAAAAAATATTCGCCCCGGAAATTTGCTACGGCCCCCCTACGATCCCCAGGCGGATTCTTCTCGGCTTTTTTTTTGGACACGCGCCACGGCCCACTTTTCACGTGCGACGCTTGCGCGCATTATGTATTTACCTAAGTACCCGGCCGTATATAAGTATATGTGCGTCTATGTGTGTTGTATACCTATAGGCACAAAGCCGTCCTTTCAGACTCGCGCTTCTTCGTCGCCCTTCGACTTCCTGTACTTTTTCCTCGCTTTTTGTCGAATAAAAGAGAGAGAGAGGCCACTCGACGGTCAAAGCGCTCGTGTTTTCATTTTCGGTCCTTTGCCTGCGTATATTCTAGTATTGACGGGACATGCTGCCTCTTTCTTTTCTCGAGGCACCTACGCGTTCATAATCGGAATACGCTCCGAAATGTTTGCCCAATACTTGTCGACGCGCCGCTGCGAGGAGGAGTGCGGTAGTTTCCCCCCTTTTTTTGGAGCCTGTAGCTCGGGTTTTTCTTTATCCCCTTATGCACGCTTTATTGAGTGGCAATGGGCTGAAATTATTTTCGGCTCTGTAGTCGGGAAATGTTTTTTTTTCTTCGAGAGAGAGAACTTAAAGCTATTACGCTATAATCCCTTGTGTTCGGCGTTGTTTATTGAAAACGGCATCGCAAGCGTGCGTGTGTATACTGTCGAGGATCAATTTTATCCGCACACGCTTACGAAATTGCCCTGACAAAGCGCTATATACACGCTGATCTGCAAATTGAAGATTCCGGTGAATCCCTCGCGATAACTCGCCTTATCTTCTGCTGCAGGACGTGTACTTGCGCGGAATTGCTGACTCCTCAAAATCCGCGTCGTTTGTCTTGTATCGCCGGAGGCTCTCTCTCTCGCCGAAATTCGCTCCAGGAGGAGTTTCACCATAAGAAGACGCTGAAAGCTCGAGTAGCCTCTCGAGGAGATCTTTAACTCGAGCGTTCGTACGATTCTTCGAATTTGTGAAGAGGCAATTTTCAACGATTCGAGAGCCGCTTGCGGTTTATCGAGATCGTTCGATGGAGGGGGGGGGCATTAACGATCTCCCTAATACACGATATAAAACACAGACTTTGCTAAAAGTTATTGGAAAAGTAAAAAAGCGTCGTTTGTAAATTAAGCTGCAGTGTAAAGTCTACGTTTCTATCTGAGAGTCTGAGGCTCCGATAAAGTTCGGTCTACGAAGAGCTCTCGCGATTTCGTGTCTCGGCGGCAGCTTTCCCGCCTGCATACATATACTCCATACTATCTCTCGGAATATGCACGCATACACAGGCGAACATCTTCTCTCTCGAGGAGCGCGTAATGCTTATTCACGTACGTGTAGGGAGGTCATGTCTGCTCGAGACTCGAGTTCTCAAGTATATAGTGTTGGTTCTATCCTGAAAGCTTGCATAGACGACGGTCGGCTGTATTCGTTCCTTAAGTTGCTCCTGCTTCACCCGAGACTCTGTGTGTACTTACTGTACATTCATTAGGTCGTTCGCGCAATTACTCGCAGCAAGTAAACGCTTACTTCACATTCTCGGTGTAACCGCCGCCGCTGCACTGATGCGTATACTGGCTTTATTTTATATATAACAGCGGCATTGATTGTGGAAATAGTTTGTATACATTAAGGATGTTCCATCAAAAGACTCGAGTTACCTATATATCACACGTGCATTTCAGACTGTATTTGAACATTTCCCCGGAGATGGGAGTATTGAAAATTCTTGCGAGAGTAGTCAGCTGAAATTTTTATTTCTGAAATATGCGACAATTCTCAAAAGGCAAAACATATTCTTCAGCAATTTTTCAGTTTCCACTCGTATTATATTCGCACACAATACAAAGAATCTTTTGTCAAAAACGCATTAGATTAATTAGTAAAGATAGTAATCCAGCTGCGCTCGCACGAACGAAAATTAAATCCTTTCATCGAAATGATCCCCGGCAATTTAGAAACTCTCATTTTTCCTCCGCACGGCGGAAAATAATTAAAAGCTGCACACATTTTATCCTGCATTCGAAAAAAAGCTCGGCGAAGGCTTTCAAAATATTGCAGTGCGCAGCGGAAAACACGGAGCCCCCTCCCCTCCTCTCTATCTCCAGTCAGTCGAATAAACCGGCAACCAAAAAGCTCGCCGACATTTTCATTCAGCGGCATTTTTAATTAAAACTTTCTGATTGAAACGCCATCATTATAGCAGTGTAAACACAGACGCGCTCGGGGAGTTTGCACAAAAGCTTAAGCGCCTCGCGCACAACACATCGGACAAACTTTGTGTGTATACATTCGTACCTATAGAGAGAGAGAGAGAGAGAGACTGTCCATATGCGCCGCAAAACATACAGAAACTCCTCGGTGCTCTGTAACCGCAGCTATATAGCTCGTATATCCTCTCGACCCACGCGAGCTGCAGCAGCAACATTCGTTACTAAGCGATCTCTAAAATGGATACCTTAATGCGCAGGCGCGCGCTCGCCTCGGCCGTATTATCGCCTACTCCCAAGAGGATAGTGAGCGTCAAAAGCACCTCGATCGCGCGCGTATAAAATTGCCGTAAGTGCCTCGGCGCGGTACATATATATTGTCGACTCGTGTCAAGTGCGGAGAACGTGTGCGTCCGGTGTGTTAATTATTCACGGCTTTCCAACCCTTTTCCACGCGCACAGACGATATATTCCCTGCCGCTGATAATTTCGTGCTTTCAGTTCTCTCGCACTTGGGTAATTACTTTCGAATTAAAAATATATCGCGGCAAACACTCGCTCGTGCGCAATTTTTCTTTTATTGCCCCCTTTTTGCGCGGGGACCTTGTTAATGGACTGCGAAGAAATTATGGAAATATTCATGCGCGCGAATTATGCGCTTATGGGAAATCGATTAGGGATAATGCCGCGAATTGATGAATGCGCTCGGATAATATGATTCGATTTTTTTATTTCGGACACGCGCGGATGGCGTAATCGACGTGATGAAATTGAAATGGTTTGAATATTAACCACCAGTTTTGTCCCGAAATATGATTTATTAGCGAGATATAATCTCGTCTCATCGTAAAAACTAAATAGAAACATGGATATATCAGTCCTTCGCTACTACTCGTATTCATAAGGTCGCCGAATGACTTGTTGTTATCTCCACACTGCATTTCTTTCACTGCAGCAGCAGAACCGCATGGCTGACACGCCATATTATAATAAGTTTCGACATCTCGCTCGATAAAAATCAACACATGCGACGTATTTATGGCGGCGCGGTGGTTATATATACCTCGCGTCCTCCTCCTCCTCCTCCTCCGAATAACTTATTGCGCAAATTTATGTACCGCTCAGCGGCGGCAGCAAAAAGTTTCGAGCCATCGATGAAGATATGGATTCCGTGACACAGAAAACGAAAGAAAGAGCTGCCGTGCCCCTATACATCGCGCTTATATTCCCCGAGATATCTCTGGCTGCAGCTTCGCGATAAAAGATATTTTCTTGCGGTGACCGGAAGCATAAACACTGGATCACGTTTATCGGGACCAAAAGTTTTTTAAAGGCGGCGGCGGCAGCAGCGTCGAGTTTTCCGCTTGGCTTATATTCTCTCCGGCCAAAGACTCGTATATATACACAGTCGCGATAAATTCCGTTATCAAGCGAGACAAATTCATTCTCTGCGAAAGAGAGAGAAAGAGAGAGAAAAGTTTGCGAGAGCAAAGCTGCCTAAATCCTGTTTTACTTCGGAATCCCGAGCCCGGATTTTTCTCTGTATTTTAATACAGCAATAAAGTGCCTCTATCTATTCTCTGCTGTAAAAGGGCTCTCTTGATAGCACGTCGGGAAAGGCGGCGAATTAAAACGTTCATCGATTTCAATTTGTTTGCCTCGTTGCGACTCGTACAATCGATTCTTTTCACTCGGCTGAAATTAGCTCGATATAAGCTGTCCGATAATATTTACCCGAGAAAAATAATGCCAAGGATGAGATTGTTTGATTTTCGCGTGCGTATTATACGATATTGATGGCGTTAATAACAGTAAAAGTATAACAATAATCGCGACGATGTTGACGGTGATAAAGCGAAGAGCGCTGCGCATCGCAATAATGCAAATTTTCAAAGCGCATCGACCCTGTTTTCATGTCACATTATATTTAAGCACTATATTACTAACTCTTCCGCTGCGTAAACTTCATACGTATTTACGCAACGCAACCGTATATATACTGTCCTCGCTAATAACTGAAATCTGCAGAGAATATCTCGCGTTTAAAACTACCCGCCGAACAAAATTTCACGAAAAGCCGCGCTCCCCGCAATTTCATATACGGATTCCAGGTATAACATTGAAAACGCGCGCGTATATCGACATTGCGTTAACAAGCTTTTAATCAAGCCCATATCTGTACAGGGCTCTCGCGGTGGCTAGCGCACAATTTGATTTGCCGAGATGTAAATGAGCGGGGAGCAATAGCCGCGTGGTATATATGCAAGACGAAAATTTGTATGTGCGTCCGCTATCGATGAAGTGTAAATATTCGCGCGGTATTGTATATTGCCGTCATTTGAATCGCAATACCAGGGCCATTAAAGGGACAGAAATAAGAGAGGTAAAATTGCGGATACGTGATGCACGCTCTCCTGACAAACGATTATATTATATACCCCGCCGCGCTCGCGCGATATTTCAAATCGAATAAAGTCCGTCGGTATATGTATGCACGCGCGCCGCGCCGCCGAAATCACGGACTACGGGAAAATGAATTTTGCATCAGGCACTGCAGCACTAGCCCGGAAAATCGAATCCGTGATTCCGCAGAGGCTTGATTTTTTTAACGAACACGCATCTGCTGATTTTTCGTCAGCATCGGCGTAACGTAATTTCGAGTCGCTTGATTTGCCTGATTCTTTCGTTACGGCGGTTCATTGAAATGAAACCGCTAGTAAACGTGACGAGCAAATGAAGAATCGCTAATTTGTACGACAGAGTCGCAGTGGCAAACGGTAGCCGACGACACACACACGCGCGCGTCCCCTTCAAGAGGCACACAGTGTATCTCTCTCGACTACTCTCAGGGCTCCACAAATCATCTCGGCCGCTCTGTCGCGTACACGCACACGTCGCGGCGAGATCAAAGCTTGCCGGCGCCTCTCGCCGCTCTCATGTGTAATGATATGCGATCTGTCGTGTGATGAACGTGAAATTTCAGGCACGTATATAGTTCCGGAAGAAAAATATGAGGCGGAGTAGGGATCTCTTATTTTCGGCGCGCCGAGAGGCCATATCTGATGAGGAAGAGAAACGACGTGCGCGCTGCGAGTGTGCAATTTTATAATTACGGAAAAGCTCGCGTGCTCGAGCTCTGTCAGGTCAGGGAAGCCGTTAAAGCGCTTCGCGCGCGTTGTGAATTCCTGTGTATTGCGATGCGCTCTGTTGTGAGGGTTCGTTTTGGTAAATCTGTTATTTATGCTTAAAAATTACGACTTTTGTTTATTTAAAAATAAGCTTTAATAGGCGTAAATCATAAATTCTAAAAGCTAGCCTTTCACTTCACGAGAACGTTCAGTTTTTCGCTTCACAACATTATGCACAGTAATATGTGTGTATCGCCATTGTGCGAATGGCGGAGAATAGAATAACATAAAGCGAGAGTATACTTTCAAAATGCAAATGTGTTTTCCATCACATTCTTTAAACTTGATTGTACGCGGGAGTAGTTGGCTACCGCGTATATGTAAGAGCCAAAGGTGTCTCACAGATTTCGCAAAAGACCGCTTGGTAGATTGTAAATCACATTAAGAACACAGGACGGCCGTTAAGCAAGCTCTCAAATTGCATTTGCCTCGCGCAAAGCAGCAAAAATAAATCAAACCGAATCTCGACGGTGATTGAAAAGTGACAAAAAACAAAACGAATGGGATAGATAATTATTCCGGAGCGTTGAGCGACCAGCAACAATATATTCAATTCCCTCATCCCGCGAGCCGTAATAGTCTCTCGCGCCTCGGAATAAGACACATTTAGCCAACTCACAGCGAAATAAATCATCGCGGAAGGTGGAAACGAAGAATTGCCGCGCGTGCGGGAGCGCTAGTCTTGTCTTACACTCGCCTATAAATCTAAGTATAAGGTCCTTATAATACCCCGCCGCGGCGGTGTCGCATAAATTTATCATTTCTTATACGCCGAAGTGCACGCAGATTTTCATCCGCAAATTAATGTCCAGTTGCTCAACGTGTTTTCAATTATACGGATATATAACTTATACAGCTTTATTCCAAATTCGAAATTCGATTAGTCGTCGATCATAACTGTAGGAAAAAAACCTAAATCGTCGCCGTCATTTTCCAGTATCATCATCGGCAATCACGTATCTAGTTTCTGTCGTCGAAAAATGCTTGGCTCGGTTAGACGCCGACACAGTATGTACACGAGCCCCCTTGAATCCGCTGCACGACTACAAAAGCCTGGATGCTTCAATAGCTCGGAGTTGCGCGAATTTCCGCGCCTCTGGCGTTGACTCCTCTTGTACACATCAAAGAAAAAACGGCGTCGCTGTGAGAAAAAAAAGCTGAAAGAATTACATTTTACATCGGCGCGCGTCTCGATTGCCGAAATATTGATTTTTCAGCTTCGATATACATCGTCGGGAGTGAATAACATTTCGAAAACGAGTCGGCGAAAAGAAGAACGCGCGACGAGCGGCTGAGCTCTCTCTTTCGAGGGGAAGGGCACATCGCCGAATTACCTTTCCTGCCATTAACGATAAATCGCAAGCGCGTCGCGTCCACGGGCTGCAATTTACTCCTGCGCACACAGACACATCGGCGGAGAAAATTATACGTTTAGGTGTGTTCCGGAGCGTCTCCGAAGCGGTGACGGCGGCAGCAACAGCAGCTTGTTTTCGTTTCGCTTTCGGAGTTTGCGCGCGTCCGATAAATCATCGAGCTTGATGTGTATACCTACGCTTCCGGGTTCGCAGTGCGAAATCTCGCTGTGCTGACTCGCTAGAGTTATTGACGGTGTTGTGCGAGGGCGATGCCGAGAGAAAGAGAGACAATGGCCTAGTTACACTGACTTACTTTTCATTTTTCGCACGCACTTCTATATATCTATCTGTCAGATCATTCTATAAAATCGTTGACAAGTCTCCCTGATGTTAATATTCTTCAAACACTTGAAAGGCCTATAAACGGACGAAGGTCTAAGGAGAGACGACGAGTGGGTACTTAGCGAATTCGAGCGTAGCGACAGATGGTCCATAATGTATCAGCGACATGTTGACGCAAAGTTTGCCCGGCTGCCAGGGAAGCTCCGCAAAATTTGCCTTGGCGCGCTCGCGCGGCAACTTTGGCCGATACTCGCGCATTATCGGGGCTGCGCATCGGCTTCGGAGTTTCACGAAATGTTCGCCTCTTCTCTCTTCCACGCGGCGTCTAACGAGCGCATTTCGCCAGGATTATATCAGTATTTCAAGCCCACGCTCGTCTTAACGGCCCGCTCTAGTTGCGATTAGAACTACATCGATGCCTATGCTCGCAGCAACAAAAAATCCGCTCAACTTATATCCATAGAAACATCATAGAATGTATAGTTTGACAAAGTGAAAGAAGCAGCTTCTGTACGAGCGCTTTGATGCGCGGAGTAGGATCATTACTGCAGTCGTGAGATTGGTCCCAAAGTTAAATATTCATGTGCTCTCACGTATACCCATGCGCACACAAGATAAATTAAAATTAGTTCAACTTCTGTAATGATTCGGCCCACGGATGTTAAACATTCCATATGCAAACACTCAGCCACACACGGCTTATACGCATGAGAGTCCCTTTAAATCGGAAAATCTGACGCCTTGCAGGAGGTGACACCAAGAGCAGTCATACAAGTTTTTAAACTTCAACTTCCGCTTGGAAAAAAAAAGAAAGCCGCCGTCGCAATTTGTCAGTGAATAACACGTTGGCGCAAAGTATACAGGGCGAAGTACGTCCGCGAGCGAAGAACAAACAGGAAGAGATCGCGAGAGAGCTACTCGTTCATCCTCTGGAATCACGTGATGGCAGGCGTGTGCGCGCGCGCTCGCAACGTTTGCAGCGTAAGCACACCGCCTAAACAGAGGAAATTGTTAATTTTCGCCTGAGCCGATCATTACTCCCCGATCATCGCTCGCGGCTCTTTTTTCTTTCAGCGCGGAGGAGGCGCGGGTGCGGCCCGAATATGAAAGATTCATTCGCTGCAGCGGATAATAACGACGTGCGGCCGGCATAAATGGATTTCCCGAGTCGAAAGGGCCGCGCTGCTGCAGCAGTATCCCACGGTTTGCTTAATTGATCGCCTTATGGTTAGCCTACCATTTAATTGTACTGCAATTAAGCCAAGGCCTCGTAAAGTCGATCGTCGTCGTCTCAAGAGCGCAGAAGACTCGCCGAGGCAGAAGCCAAGCCCTCGTTGCAGCTCTCGTTGCCGATGCAGCCGGAAGGCAGGATCAACGGGATGGGGGAAGTGTATACGCGCGATTCGCGTGAGGATTTGTCAAGTCGCGCGTTTTGTACTGAATTATTTTTAGATCTCAATTCAGTTTGCAGACTCTCCGAAGTGAAATACGTATGTTAATCACGCGCCCGATGCACAGTCGCAGTACGGCAGTAATAATTAATGCAGGCGATCTCGAGAGAGGGCTGTAAATTCTCGGCTCACCAAATACTTACACGTAAATACGCTCCCGCACAATCGGCCGCCGCGCCGCGGAGAGCTTCGGAGCTTCATGCATCAGTAATGATTTATGGAAGTTGAATAAGTACATCCGTCACGTCGCGGCGGAAATCGTTAGCATCGCTCTCTCGGATATGCGCCAGTATAGTAGTACAGCGCGCCCAAGTCTAAATCACCGCGGGCTGTTTGCTCGCGGGCTCAAACCGCGAAACATTTGCACGTGAAATGTGTCGCCCTCTCGTGCAGGCAGCGACTCATCGGGCATTAATTATGGAGCGTGAATTGTTAATTGTCTTCGAAGGGTTGCTCTCTGCTACTCTGACAGCATCAAAGCTCCGGTGCGCTGTAGCTACATCCCTTTTGCGCGACTTTGCTCGACGTCATATTTCAAAGCGCCCGCCGCGCTTATGCCAAAGTCACCCCTTATGCGGATGTCATCGCTTAAGCGCGGGCTTCGTAATTTAAGCGCTCGATGCAGAAAGCCCGAATTTTCATGCATGAGAGGAGAGCTTTTTGCAAACCTCCCTATATGCTACTTTGCTGTATTAAAATGATTGCTCGCCTGCAGCCTGTGAAAATATAATCGACGAATAACTGCAATGACTCTTTCTCCTTTGCAGGTTGCCATTAAAATCATCGATACGAGTCGCATTACGCAGGAGTACGTCGTCAAGAATCTGACGAGGGAGGCTAAACTACTTTCTATGCTGAACCATCCGAGCATCGTTAGACTTTACGAGACCATTCAGGTAAGACGAACTTTTTAAAAAAAACCTTGCATTATAATAATAATAACAATATAATTGCTAGAAATTTGAAGTTCAGACTTGCGCATTAATATTCATAAAGTGAATGTAAATTTATCCCGCTTCGATAACCGCGAATATCCTTTGAATAATGGATATATCCATGAGAAAATTGCAATTTGAAATTTATAACGCTGTCGGGTATACGCAAACACGGCTTTCCAGATTTCCAAATTGTTAATCCAACAATGTAGTATATTTCACAGTTACATGACACCGCAGTACATTTTGCATTTGATCTGCGTGGTATAAATGCATCGTGTAAATATACAAATCAACTTTACAGAAATTCGTGCCAAACAACTCGTCGACAAACATCGACGCAAAAAATCTGTTTATATAACACGCTCTCACGAGTGTTGTATCCGCGAACGAAACAACCGCATTTCGGAGAATCGCCAATGGCCGCGTCCCACACTAGATTACCAAACGAACATATAAAACCGAAAAATAAAATACTTTTCTAAATATATAGACAACGACGGAAAAAAGGTAAAGAGCGGATTCCACGAATTGGAGCGATCCGCGCACACAGAGAAAGAGTAGTATACGCGCGCGGGCGACGGATAAAGCAAATCAAACAAAAGCCCGCTTTAATTAGCTTTGACGTTTTTGCAAGCTTTGAGCGTTGAGATTGTTGTCAATTCCACGTATAGCCCCGACACGGAGCAGACTAAAAAATGCGGGCGAAAAATCCGCGGCCTCTCTACTGTTGCATAGGAGCAGCAGCAGCAGCAGCAGCGTCGCGTGCCAAAGCGTGACGGGGATCCGCACTAAAAAGCTGCTGCTGCTGCTGCTGCTCCCTCTCGTCCATTGTTTATACACGATAAAAGTTCGGCGAGCGAAATTACCTCTATTTCCCTTTTCCGTTCCGCTCGCGCATGCGTGAGTCGCTGCTTTGACTCGCGTTTGCCCTTTTATCAGCGCGCGCGCGCGCATTCTCTTTCTCGGAAAGCGAGGCTAGCTTCGTAATTAAAAAAAAATTTCGAGCTGCCGCCGTCATCGGGGCGCAAAGGGCTGCGAAGGGAGCGAACGGGCTCTTGGTCTAATGAAGCCATGACGACGCCTGTGAAAAGAGAAAGAGAGTTGAAGAGCAGAGAGACGGGAAATAATAGAGGTAATAGCTGGAGATTGACGTTTACACGAGCTTGCATCATTTATTCCTATGAAATATTCAAGCTTTTAATTAAAATCTCTTAACTGCACGCGAGAGTTAGTTTGTGTAAGGTACATCGTACAAGCGCAAAGTCGTAATTAACCGTTTAGCGAGCGTCGGAGAAATATTCTCATATAGAGAAAGGTGTACACGATAAAGCTGAAGTGAGAGAGCGATGTCAACGAATGCCTCAGCGATTGCCGAAGTTATATTACACCCGTCAAGATCTCAGAGCGTATAAAAGGCAAGTATGCCGTATGAAGTATAAAGTTCTCTCTTATTCACATTGCCTGAATCCGAAGGCGTTGCGTGTAAGTGGATTTTGACTTCCTCGCGAGTGAAGTCGCTGAACGCTCTTTGACATGGCATTCAATCTTCGCGGAATGAAATTAAATGTATTAATTTTCTTTTTCTACCGCAGTTCACGTTATCGTTTTAACTACTGCACGAACGAGGCGCAATTAACCGGAATCTTGTTAGTGTACTATATCTATAACGAGTATATACCTTTCCGAATAACCTGTCGAAATCTAATATGTAGAACAACGGTGTTATTGGCATTGATTCATATAGCCGGCGGCCTATAGTCAATCAAGCCTATAACAATCGAGCTTTTGTCTCAGCTGGCTAGCTATTCTTCGACGCTTCGAGTTATACGATATCAATTTCATGTTTGACGAGGTAACAAGAGCTAACAGCTGAGTTTCATCCCGCTAGCGACTCTGATGGTATACTCGAAATTTGAACGAAATCTCGTTAATTACGCTTTTCAATTTGCAACTAATTCAAGAAAAATCAAATATCACGCTAGCTTGAATTATACGAGTTTGAAAAAGCTGTCTCTCAATTTCCCGTACGCGTCGGTCCTTTCAATAAGAGTGTTTCCGAAAGCCTTTTTGATTTCCGCGTACATTTCTCTCGGTCAATAAAGAGAAAGGGCAGCTCGACGCGCGAGCACGCGCGTAATTAGTTTTACACCGGATTGTAGCGCGGGCGTTTTAATCTAGTCGCAGCGAGACCGGAGCACGAATTGCTTCGCCGAATATTCGTGTTCTGAGAATTTATTATATTTTCCCGTCTGTTTGCGACCGCTGCTAACGCAAATGCGTTCGGATACTAGTAAAAAATTGTTATTCTACAAGAGTTAATGGGCGTAATTGCGAGCGACTTCATTAAAACGAATAATAATGTGCGAATTTTCATGTTTTCCCAGCCCACACTTTCATTATTTCGCGTGTACGTTCAACCGAGAAACGAAGTTTGCAATCAGTCAGTACGCTTGGCAAAAATTCAGGCTTGACATTTTCCCAATATAATCACCGAACAACGCTTTGTTATATGACAATTATCAATACCGACATCGCAAACATCCGCGTTTGTTAACGGATGAGATGCGCGCGACAGAGACGAATTTTCAATTTGATATATTCATTATGTACAGGAGGGATTAAAAACGCTTGATACATACTCTGACGAAATGAAATGAAAAACACATTGATCCCGGCGCTTGAACCGCACACAGTCTGTTGATAATTTGTCACGTCTCGCGCAGTGCGGACCGGTATACTACCTCGTGACCGAGCTGGCGACTGGCGGCGACCTCTACTCCCACGTAAGAAGCCAAGCCTCGGGTCGTCTCGACGAAACTAGCGCCCGATCTTATGCGCGCCAGCTGGTCGCGGCACTCCAGCACATGCACTCCAGAGACATCGTGCACCGGTGAGTTATGCTTTTTTTCTGTACCCTTCTGTTTTTATCTCTCGATGCTGCTGCTGCTGCTGCTTCCTCGGCTCGATCCCACATTTCCTCGAACGCAGTTGGCGCCTGTTGGTGAGGATCTTTTTTTCTCCTTGATATGCAGCCACGAAGATGGGGTTAGCGTGTCTGATGTAATTAATGTATGGGAGTTTTTGTTTGGAGGGATATTCGATAATGGGGGTGGGTGACTCATTACGCGTCGATCGACTGTACGCAACCGTTGTTCCCTCTGTTTTTTAATATCGGAAACGCCGCTGTGAGAATGAACGACGTGACATCTATACAGACATACCATAAATTTCGCATCTCCTCGAGGCAATCCAATTAGCATCGATACCCCGAGATAAAGTTTCCGCGTAGCCGCGCAAAGTGGAGGAAAAAAAGGCGCAATAAAGAGCCCCTGTGCCGAGCAGTATAAAAAAAAGAAGAAGAAAACGCGGCGCCGACATCACATGTTAATATCATCGCGAATTATAATCATAACTCACATCCGTTGCTCTGAGGGGCTCTGAAAAATATTCAATATAATCTGAAAGATGACACGAGGACAGGGGGGAGAAAGCGAATTTCGATACCTACGCCTACGAGTAAAGTTGGCCCCTCGGAGAATCGCTACCGGTATATATACGGCACTCGACTGCTGCGCAGGAGAGGTACACAATTCGCCCGCGAGTGACACATAATAACCCGAGCACGTGACGCCAGGCGTCGAAGGCTCTTATGGCGCCATCAGCAAGTCAAAAGACGCCCATGTGAGAGTAGGCTACTTTTCAGCCTACTTACGCGGGAATGTTAAGGAAATTGGTTTTTTAATAATTTCGTTCTTTTTTTTAACACACGACAGCCACTCGTAATAAACGACAAGTTTCCACGCAACTAGCGCTTTAAGTAGTAACAGCGGGAAATGAACAGCCTTTATATTATGCATAAGCAAAAACGAAAGAGACAGGCAAAGGCATCTATATACGCGTCGCAGGGTCGGGTTCGTAGCCATAAATTCAAAAGGACGAAATAGAGCGTAGGAGGGGGGGGGAATGAAGAGATTTGCGTCGGGTGACGATGCGGCGCCTCTGCGATGCTAGAGAAGCCCCTTTCTCTCTCGCTCTTTCAACTCTCTTCGTCGCGAATGCAAAATCTCAATCTCGGACTTGATGTTGATGGATCGGCGTGTCTGACGTGTGTGTGCATCGTGTGCACGCGCCTCTGAAACGGGGATATGTATATTTGAGCAAGGAGTTTATACTTCGCCTCACCGCCCCCTGTTCTCTTATATATGAACGAAATGGCTGTCTGCAGGCCTTTCGAGCTGGCTGTATAGAGAAGTTTTACCCTACAGGCTGTTTGATCGAGCAAAGTTTGTTTTGTTTTATATTTTATGATTTCACTGTGTATATGTATATATACCAAAATCAAAATAAATTGCGTGTACCTCACCGAGGGAGTACCTATATAGATAGTACATTATCAGCACGTTGGTCGAGTCCACTCGCAGCCGCACTCGATTAATGAGATTCCAAAACGACCTACGCTCGCGCTTTCTCGCCGTTATGAACTCGCGAACAGAGAGATGCATATTGTTATATACGCGTGCGCGCGCCCATTGATATGAATATATCGCGTGATGGAGAAAGCGGCCGTAATAAAATTACTTGTGTGAATCAGAATTCAATTTCCAGTCGATCTCTGCACAACGAATTTACGGCCTCGATTGCGCGCGCGTTCTCTGACGTTGCTCAACAATTCATTCGTACATCATTTTGTATCGGAAAACTCGTAACCTTATTATTGTTATTATTCGCGGAATCATTTTCCTCTGCAAAGTAGTTGCTATAGGATGCAAATTGAAAAGAGCGAGTGCAGCGACATCGAATCCATCCTCGCAAACATCGGTGCTCTAATTCGAATGTAAATAGGTAAATATTATACACGCAACTTTAATTGCTTGTTTGCGTACTTGCACGTAAAAAATTTATGTAGTAATGTTGAAATAGCAGAAATTTGAACTAAAATGACTCTATAGCGATGGCTAAATTAACTATGATGAACGGCACAGATGAAAAGAATTATATTACAAAGCTTGCACAAGGCTGCTGCTTCCCTCAACAACGCAACACACTCACACACGTATATACATATACATAATAAGCGTCGCGCGAGAGGCAAGAAGCCATGGTTAATGGTATACTCCCGTATACGTTCGCGCCACCGATCATATTTCACAGCTGCGCTATAGAGTCGGCGCACATGTGTCTGCATGCGCGAGGATTAATCTAACGATCCTTTCGCTGCTCGGATTGCGCCCGGAAAACAATATCGTCGTTGGCGTCGCCGCGAATTTTCGTGACTCATACAGCTGCAGGCGAGAGAGCTCCGTTACAGCATTCGTTAAAAAGGCGCAATTTGCACTTTTTTCTGTATGTAGGTATAGGACTATTATACGCTGCTCTATTCAAATAGATCCGAGTCGGCGGAGCGCAATTGCGGTGATTTTGCGGAAAGATAGCGATCGCCGAGGATTTTACGATTCTGCGCTGTAAGATTACCTCCTGAATTGGAGCTCGAGTTGGGTAATAATACTTTCTTCTCGCTTTCCCATGACCTGCATCAGGGATTGCAGCGTTCTTCTTGTACACAAGCTGAAAAGTAAGGATTTTCAATAAGCTACTTTATACACGAGCGGAAATTCTCCATCGGACAAATACGCGCGGCAATTTGAATAAGCAGAACAAGGGCTGTAGCGAGCAAAAGAGAACTGCAACTCGCACTCGGCGCAAGTAAAATATCCCGCATGACCGAGCAAATTGCCGAAAAGGCAAACAGCATCAGCCCCTCCGCTGCATTTCCCGAGAGAAATTCGCGCCAGCAATTCCGCGAATAGCACAAAGAGCCTGCTGGAAAATTCGTGTACAGCTTTGGCCGAAAGAGAGAGAGAGAGACAGAGGGAGATAGATGCGGATGGGGCGGCGGCTCTCGCATTCTCGGCCTGGGCTACTACTGCAGAATGTGTGGCGAAAATGAAATTCGAGCCCTCGTCAAAAGGACGACTCACGTTCTTCGCCTATTACTTCATCTCGGATGATCCGGATTAGAAGAGCCAGCTTGGATGTATTTCTGCTCCCTCGCGATTCGCGATTATTCGGGACGAGATGGGGAAAAATCGACGGATAAGAGAGCCGAGAGTGGATCGTTATGAAAAATGGCGACGAATACAAGTATAAATAATAGTAAAGTGGAAAATGGAGTCGTACATACAAGAGAAGCATAGTCTCAAAAAGAGTCTGACGCGAAGCGAAGCGAGAGGGTGAAAGAAGCTCGCCGGCGAAGAAAGGATGTATACGGGCTGCTGCGTATAACGGCTTTTCCGCGATCGAGTTCCTTTGTGTAAGCACACACGCGCCACCCCGCGCACGCAGAAGAATGAAAGCACGCGCGTGCGATCCAAGATGGATAATTGATCCGCTCGTTCCTTCCTTGTCTCTTGACCCGGTCCTTCATCCGGCGGCGCGCGCGATATTCTCCCCCTTCATTTTTCCCCCTCGAAGAAGGAGTGCAGCACGACGCTGGCTGCATGCGCACTGGAAAAAGGAGAGGAAAATCCTTTGTGTGCTGCCGCCGCCGCCGCCGCCGCTTCTTTTCTCCCGCTTTGATTTCTTGCCGCGGCTGCAGCAGAAGAAAGAGCGACGCGATAAGTGTTGGTTTCACGCAGAAATCGAAGTTTATTCTTCTGTGAAAGTCTCTCGGCTTCTGGTGGCAGAGTTTTCCTCGTACGCTCTCGGCTTTATCTCGACTGCGTGCGCGGACGTTGATGTGCTCCCGAGTAAAGGGACTTGCTGTGTCGGAAAAGTTGGAACGATTTTATTCCGTCTCACGTGTTTCTTTTATACTTGAACGCGAGAGTGATATCGATAACCTTGTACTGTTGATGAAGTGCATTTTCTTCTTGGATACTACTACTACGATGCTGAAGATATTATTCAAATAGAATCAAAGATATTCACAAATCAATTTTAGACCATTTGAAAATCGCTGATCATTATCCGAACAAGCGTCTTTCAGAACTCTTATTCAGTCTACGGCCTGTGGTGCGGCGGTATATCTCGGATGCTAATTAATAAGTCGCACAAGTACCCTGAAAACTGCCTCCCGAGGCTCTTTTATGCCGGCGGGCAGGATTCTTCGAGTGCAGGCTAATTTGCTTATCAACCAACTCATCGAGAGCAATTGCGTTTTTCGAAAATCCGCGATTACAAGCCCCAAAAAGCAACGCCTATTGTTTCCTCGACACACAGTAGTGTAAGAAAAGCCCGCTGCGGCGATCGCATTATTTCGAGTCGAAGAAACTTCTCTCCCCGATCGCGGTAACGTAAGCCTGGCCGCTTAGAACTTGCAAGCCGTACGTCAAGCAAGCCCCGGGAGAATTTTAAGAAGGAGCTGGCTATAAGTAGGCTCGCAATGAGCAGCAGCAGCAGCAGCAGCAGCAGCAAGAGTCCAGCACGAAGTGGAGCGCGCTGTTTCAGCAAGTTTCGCAATGAGCCAAAGAGTGCCTGCGAGTGAAGCTTGCGCATTTTCTCGTTTCCGGCGCGCGGCAGTTGACAGCGAGATATAGTCGACGAGCTTGTCTCCTTCCTTGTCGCGCCCTCTCTCCTTTGCGATTGTTTTTCCCCCGATAACGCGAGAGCAAGTCCCCGGGCGCCCTGCGGAAATTACCCCAAAATTAATTTAAACTTTCGCTGTCAGACGAGCTACTCCGCGCTCGCTGAGGGGAGTACAGCGAAGACTCGTCGTCGTCGTCGGCGGCGGCGGCGGCGGCGCGTAGATCCCGAGATCCCTTCTAAAAGATGTGCCTTTTTCAGCTTATGAAACTGCGCGATGTGCTTTTATCGTAGGGCTCTCGAGAATTTTCGAAAGATCCAGCATTCAGTCAGGCCATAATAATCGAGTGGGTATAATCTTCGAGGCAATCAATAACGCCCCGTCTCCTCGGCGATATCGATATAAAAGCAGCCAATGACCCTTCGAAGTGCACACATCGCGCAGCAAGTGACGGGTCTCGCAAACTGCAGCGGCCCGATGAAATGTTTGCACACCTTTCGCCCGAAGTCGTTCATCAAGCGATGCAGCCCGGCGTCGATCATTCCCCGGCGAATGTTTGCTCGAACGGAGTTTATCCACCGGCAGCTATATATAACGCGGTATAAGACGAGCGAGAGACTCGGCACACATAATTAGCCGCGCCAATCACGCGGAAAGGAAGAAACTCGCGCTGTTTCCGATGGAGCCTCTAATCTCTCGCCCAAGACGGCTGTAATTTGGCCTGTTTGGCGCGAGCCAACTTGCCTTGCTGAAGTGTGCTATATCCATATACACACCCACGCGCATCTCTTTTAACGTCGAAACGCTCATATCGATTACACGTTGCAAACGTTTCAACTCGAAAATACAAAGTGAATGTCGAATTAGTGTAGAAGCATGAAATAAATGTACGAGGAAGCGGGAGACAGCCTCATAAATACAAGAGTAGCTTCGAAAGCAAATTCAGGAAGTTGAAAAGCTAAACAAGGGAGGAAGAAAAGCTCCGCTCTCGGCAAACAAGATCGCGCATCTCCTCCCCCGTTTATTCGGTTTCCCTATATACCTGATAGATTCATTCCTTAAATCAATTAAACCTATCTCGTACGTCGCCGCGAACCTATACAGCGCAACACAGCAGCAAAAACACCGAACGAAATCCTCATCCTCTCTCTCTCTCCGTCTGCGAGTTGAAAGCATTGAAGAGAGGGATAACGACGCAAGCTCGGAGCCGAAAAAGTAGAGAAATTGCAAAAGGGCAGCTTGAAAGCCGAGGACGTTTATATGCGTAGGGAGCTTTTTTCTCGCGTGATTGATAACGCAAGCTCGGCTTTATCGATTTCCAGGAGAACGTAGTCCTTAGCAAAACACACTCTGAGCGACGAACTTCTTTCAAAGCGACGAAATTAATTTGAGAGAAACCGCGAGAGCGATTCAATCGGACGCATCCGCCGATATATTTCACGTCGTCGTCGTCGTCGTCGTGTCGACTTGTGCTGCACAATAAGAGCTGACGCTCGCGAGAACAGGAAACGCGCGCGCGCGAAAAGTCTCGAATGAAAAAGCGCGTTCTCCCAACCGCAGGAGTACTGAGAGCAGCTTGTTCCTTTGATGCGGCGAGGGAGCAGTCGAAGGAAAAAGGATTTATATCGGCTCTAGCGAGATTTAATGCCGCGTGTATACATATACGTGTGTAGACTCTTTTCTCTCGTGTTTCTCACCGCAAGAGCTGATTTAATTGACGAGAGTTTGCCCGCACTATACTTTCGCAATGGACTCTCGTGAGCCTTTGTACGCGGAACTCGTTTAATTTTGCGAGCCCAAAGTGCGGCGAGCATGGAAAAATTTAATTTAAACATACTTGCGGACGAGGGAAATGCGAAGACTGCATTCCTCCGACATTTTTCTTGGAGAGAGAAGGCCCCTTCGAGCTTTTCTTGTGTCTTACTCTGCGCCTGTCCCGCTGGCGGTATCTTGTTCACCTTTTTCGTGGAGACGCGTTATTGCATACTTTAAATTTGAATGGCTTCATTGATAAATTTGTTCGGGATATACGCTTGCTTACACAGACTGCAGAGCTTGCGCAAGTAGTAATGGTTGGTATTGGTCAGGCGTCGGAAGTGAAAAAGGCTAATAGAAAAAAAGGCTAAGGCTGACAGCAGACACTCGGCGAAATAGGTAAGTACCTATGGAAGAAAAATCTGTTCGTTCGTCACGCTCGGGCAAGTTAAAAAAGCCGCACTCTCAATCTGCATCAGGCATCGGCAAAGCAGAAAGGGTCGAGGAAACGAAATTAATTTCATTCCCGCGCCTCATCGCGCTATCCCGCGTGTAAGGTCGATAAAGGCGCGCGCCTCTGTATAACCGTAAATCACAAAACGATTAAAATCTTAATGAATTCCATTAAAAGGCTAAAACAAGGGAAAAGTGAATCGGCCTCGAGTACTGCTCGAGAATAGGGCTTGGCAAAAGTTACGGGAATCTTTTAACAGATTTAGGAAACGTCTGATGCAGCGCGAAAGTGTATTAAATCCCCGGCAACGTAGGATATTAGAGAAAGCGCTCGCTCCCGGCGGCGTAATTCGAAGAGTGCTGACGAAGTCGGAGTAAAAGTTCGCCTCTGTATGTGTGTGTGTGTGTGTACCTATACAGAGGGAAATCACTCGGTTGGAGGAGGAAGAAATCGCATTGATTACCGGAGTCGTGGTGCTCTCTCTCTGCTGCCCCGACTGTGCAGCGTACAGTGACCACTACTCCGAGTGTGCTAATTGCATTTCTCGACCCTGGCGGCTTCATTTCTTACCCTCGCTACTCTGGTGAGATTTTTCCCTCTTTCCTATTCGAGAGCGCGCTTCCTCAGGGTCAGCTTCAGTCGAAGGAAAAAAAATGAATATCGTTCTCTTCGTCAAACACTCGCCGATCAATCAGTCAAACTTTCGACTAATCGAACCGTCAAGCCGTTACAACTTGCGAATAATTCAGCAGCTTATATTCTAGCTCGATTGTCTTTCCAGTTAACGTCACTCACTCCGCACGCAGAGCTCGCGCGTCAACACTCTTTTTTTCGGGCGTCACAGTCTTTCTCTTCAAATGGACGCCGTTAGAGCTCGCGCTCGAAAGTTATATTAAAGTTTCGTGCTCTTTGGCAGGCTACTCGCTCTCGCGCGTTGATAAATTATGCACGAAAACTTCCCCTCGTTTCCTTTTTTCCTTACCCCCCGCCTGCTATATAGCTGCATCGTAGCGGAATGCAAATAAGGATGTCCGAGAGCTTATCTGGAAATATGTGTACGGGAATATAATATAGTCGATATGTGGTGCTGCTGTAATTAATATTTCGCGCAGTTATTGCCGAGAGCGAGAGAAACTCGGAAGCTCGGTTGGAAATTATACACTTTTGAGACTTGCTTTTCATGAAGGCAGTTAAACTTTTTGCAGATTTAATCGCCCGTCTGTTTTCCAACGGCGAAAGCTCGCGTGCGCACGCTATTTTTTTCGAAATGCTGTTTTTGCATGTTTAACCGACGTAAAATTTTCCAAGAAATCGCGCTCGAACTGAAATTCTGCATTAATTAATTTGCCCTTTAATTATGCCAGTCAAAAATAATGTATCCTCTGTAAATACGAGCGCACATTTCAGCTGTCCGGGAAGCGTGTACTTCGGGTTCTCGTTAAAACGCGCAAACGAGCTTACGCGTGATCCTTTTTGTTATATACGAAATTTCGCAAAAGCATGCGTCGAACTATATGCGAATAAATACGGCATAAAAAAGGAAAGAGTTCGCGATTGACGAAAAAGCTCCGCCTAAAGGGATGAAAGGATTAAGCTTTGCGCGCAGACTACGCCATATTTTGTTGCTAAGCTGATGTTTGTTGCGACATTCGAGAAAATGAGGAAAGTATCGCAGCCTCCTTGAGAGGTGCACAACGTCGGTATTAATCTCGCACTTACGAATCGCGCCATTACGCCTGCGTAATCGTCTCTCCGAGTCGGCGCTGCATTTCGCGTGTACGATATAATAAATAGTCGAGCTGCAGAGCCGGAGCGAGAAACTCCTCGCGAAATTCCGTTCATTACTCATCCCGTCCGGCGGCTAAAGCTCCGCGTCGAGTATAGTATCGCGCCCCTTTCCCACAGCGTAATACGTCGTATTATAGCTCGTACAGCGCATAAGCTAGTCTCTCTACATATATATATATATATATATATATATATATATACACACCTATATGGTTTACATAGCGCAGCAGCCAACTGTAAGGCAACGTCGGGGCGACAATCATTAACAGATCGGTCACGGGCGAAATTTATTGGCCGGCGGCGAGCGAGCTCTTCGATTATCGATCAATCGTCCGGTGGCTGACGGGCCGTTACTAATGCGCGCCCATCCGCTGCATTTGCATACAAGAGGAAACACACTCGGCTGTTCCACGATAGCGGCGGCGAGCGCTCGTGCAGCTTGTAACTCCACGGCTACATGTGTCTACGTGCATGTACGTATACGTATACACGGGAAAGCCTTTTTCTCCTCGCCGCGCGCGCATTGATGCACCCCGGCTGTTGCTGCTGCTGCTGCTGCTCTCTTTCACCTTCTGTGTGCTGCATAATATAAGTGTACGACAGTAGTCGCCGCGCGCCGGCTCGAGAGTGCTTTTTCGAACCCATTCAAGTGCCAATCGGAAGCGATATTTCTATTTGGCCTGCTCCCTTGCAGCTTTGGGTGTATCGATCTGCCGGAGTATAGCTATACCCAATGCAATACGTAAGAGAGAAAAAACGCATTTTGATTTATGAACGCAGACAAGGCATAAGAGAGAGCGTCGCTTTTACATTATAAACGACGCGCGGATGAAATTAATATGCCAAACAAAGGAGAGTCAACGTGCAGAGTTCAGGTACATCGTATATAATACATCATAGCCTTGGATCACGTCGGTGGAGACAATGATGTGTACATAATGCAACTAAGAAAGTGTGACGGTTTCCCTAAGAATTTTTTGTTCAATTTCGACGTTTTGCTCAAGACGTGGGAACGAGTTTAATCTCCTCGCGGTGTGTTGCCGCAATTCCACTGTTGTGTGCCATTATTACAGGACGATATAATAATCATTCTCTCCTGCAATTATAAGAACATCAGGGCGCGCACGAATATCCGCCAAGGTCACTTTCACCGTGAAACAGAGGGAAATCCTTGAGAGACGCGAAAAAATACGCCAACTTTTGTATAACTATCGATCATCGTTATATTTAGACCCCTGATGCTCTCGCGAGAAACAAACAGCGTACTTTTTCTTACGGCAATATATATACCCGAATCCGAATAAAAATGTGTCGCTCAATGGCTCCTGATGTACTACACATCACTATACGTAAATCTCGTGGAGTCTCCGTATATATAAGTATAAGCTCTCGCTGTAATACCCTCTCGTAAATCTCGGAAAATCAACAATAAAAAGCGGCGCACATATACGCGCGACGACTCGATGCTTGCACTGGATCGCGGAAATGATCAGGATATATAGGCTCACTTAATAAAATCTCCTTCCTCCTATAATATGTATACCCGCATACACTCGTGAAAAATGCGCCTCACTTTACGGAGCCAAATCGCGCGTCACAAATCGCCGGATCATACACACACACGCGCGCGCGCGCGCGCGCTCGGGGAAACTCGAGATGTCTCTCGGAAAATACGAACGAGCAGCCTAATAAGTGGATTTGGATACTTCGTTACGCGTATAACGAGAAACAGGCGTGGAATGCGTATAGACAACCGCCGGGGAATCAAGATGCGACGCGTGGCCGATTGACATGGGACGCTAATCGCATTAAGCCGACTGCTGCTACCCTCAGATCCTCAAAGCTCTCTCTCTCTTATTTCATCCCTTCGGCGATGCATCATCATCCCTCGAGGCGGACCTGCAGTAATATTCCATTATCTCAGCGAATGAGACAAGGAAATAGGAAAATGAGCGGGAAGAGTGCGCGTAGAGAACGAGACTAATGATACACATTACACATCATACGCGCGCATCATTGTCTCTCGTTAATCATCATTATACGCGCAGGTGGCACTTACCAGCGGACTCAACCCGAATTCGCTTACAAAAGTCTGATTTATCGGCGGATGCGTCTCTATAAGCCGCGTATAGCGATACGATAGCTGTGTATACTGACGCTACTGTCTCGGACTTTGACGTCTGTTGGCCGATGGAATTGCTTTTATCGAGTTCTGGCTATAACCGTATATACGGCCGGTGCAGCCGAGGCATCGATCTTCCCGTTGGCAGCTCCGAGACACCCTGTGTGTGTGTATTGTTTCGGCTGAACGGGTTGTTGCCACTGCGGCTCTCGCTGACGATGTTTGCTTTTTGTTAGAGAGACAGAGAGATTAGGAGGATACACAAGGATACTTTTTCAAGTTTCGCGTGAAACGAGAAAAAAAATGAAGAATCACGGAAGTACTTGCTGCGCGTAATAAAGATGTAAAGCGGTGGCGCTTGTAAAAACTCGTCGTAAAATTAGCACGCACTTCTTCCAAAGTCCACTAAAGACTGAAACTTTATTAGCATCACCGAAATCCCGGAATATCGTGTCTACGCCGTGTAGTAAGAAAGCGTGATTTACGAAAAGCCTCGCAATTTGCTCCAACTTCCTGTTATATTAATTCCAAAGCAAGCGCGCGCGCGCGCCCGGCAAAACAACTCAATAAAAAGAGAAAGCTCGCAATGAACACATTCGTGATGCATCCGTTCGCGGCGGCGCGAAAAGAAAACCGCGCTCGCGATTTTACGGCGAACACGTGTGTGTTCACGGCAATTAAAGGGGACTTTTTTCGTTCCTTACACGCCGCTCCGCGGTACTTTATTAGACGACGATAAACGCCGCTTCCGCGCAATATCGCACGCGCTCGCGAACTATATATTTCGCGGCGGCGGCGGCGGCGGCGGGAGAGCTGTTTCTGTTTCGGGCTTGAAAAAAAGGAAACGAGCGAGACGCCGCGTCGAGTTTAGGGCTCTTTAATGCTGGCTTAATGTAGCGGTAACGCAACGCGCGAATGTTAATTCCCGAGTTTTACAAGTCCGCCTCGAGGAGAGATCCGCGCGAAGAGAAAGAGAGACAGAGAGAGAGAGAGTTAAAAATTACGCGATATCTTAACTTTGTGCAAGCCTAATTTAACAGAGACGATCGTCTTGCGAATATAAAACTCCACTTTGTCATACACCGCCAACGTAACGACCTCACAGTCAAAACACACACGTAACGCCCGAGGCACTCGGATGTTTAATCTCGCGCTTCTGACCATTAAGTAGAAGCCACCGGTACTTATCCACTCCTAAAGCCCACGATCTCGTATAATGCGAATCCTGGTTCTGTCCCGGATAGACTCGACGCGCCACGGGTTTCCTCTTTTTCGCGTTTTATTGAAACTTTCCAACCGAAGCAATTAGCGTTATTCTTCAATAATCGTGAATGCACCGCACTCGTAATCACGAGGCTAGATTATGCGGCTGAGTGCGAATTAAATAATCAAAATGCGAGCTTGCGCGAGAGTAATCTTCATTATTTCAGCGGATGTAAATACGATTTCAAGTTTTTTTATACGCGGCTGAGATAGCCGCGCTGAATTTATGCGGAGGGTATTTTTTTCCGGGATATG
The DNA here is from genome assembly GCA_900474305.1 of Cecidostiba fungosa. Classification (NCBI taxonomy): domain Eukaryota; kingdom Metazoa; phylum Arthropoda; class Insecta; order Hymenoptera; family Pteromalidae; genus Cecidostiba; species Cecidostiba fungosa. Next base: position 56,256 of record UCOJ01000742.1, read on the forward strand.
AGTTTTATGCATGGTTTTTGTGAAAAGCACGCCGTTATCGCATCATTTTTAATCTGATACGAATGTATGGATTTCATTTTTATCGGATATATGCAGCCGATGAAACGCGGCATTTTTGCTGGACATCGGTTATTAAAATTTGTTTACGGAATTTCAAGCAGCTGTATATTGGATATATGCTTTACGCGAATACGGATTGAATAACATGTTGTATTGCGCTATATGTTATCGTTTGAAAATTTGAATTTCTCTGATTTCTCTGACATTTGAAATGTGCTGTCGCTTGTCATGCGGACACTGTCGATCGTGCTGCATTCAAAGAATCAAAATAAAACTCAATGCTGCGTAGTTGCCTTCACAGCATTTAAGCCAGAAATTTCCAAGAAACTCAAGTCCGCAACAAATGAAATCGCCTCATCAATCTCGCCCATAAAATTGAAATTCCAAGCCCAGCAGCAGCAGCAGCAGCATAATCATCGGACTCATTGCGTCCACCTTCCCAGCAGCTCACAGAAGAACAATATCGTCAAACAGCAGAAGATTCCCATAAATCCAGCTTTATTATCTCAGCAGCGGCAGTAGCGGCGGTAGCAGCAGCAGCAGCAGCAGCAGCGACTCTAAGAAGCCGCGCGCTGCAAACGGTAGCCGTCTCTCGCTCTCAATCGCGAAATTTACAGCCCCGATTTTTTTATCATCTCCCTCGCGCTCGTTCCCGCTATTAATCTGCGCTGCACACTAAAATCCCCGGCAGCAGCTTCGTAACGACTTGACAATTACCGCGCGCGGCAACACACAATAATAACCACTCGCTCGGCTGGCGGTGCAGGAATAATAATGCCAGTAGCGCGCTAATGTGCCAACGAGCATAAGCGCGCGGGCGCAGGAGGAGGAGAGGAAATCGCGAGCGCGCGGACGCCCTCGACTTTATACTGGAGCTCGAGCGAGAGATGGGTCACCTTTGAAAATCAACGCCGCGGGAAAAATCGCGTGCTGGCTTTATAGTCGAAGCCGCCATAAAAGCCAGGAGCAATATAAGCCCATATCCGGGCGAAGTCTAGCCAGTGCGGAATGGCTCTCTCGTCCGAAGAATATATCTTTCATCTTCCGCCGCCGCCGCTGCTGCTGCTGCTGCTGCTCTCAGCCACTCGCCACCTGGACTCTCGCTGCGTATAGCTCCTGCTCACCCTCCGCGAGAGCCATAATCCTCCGGATTCCCGATAGATTGATCGTAAAGCCAATGTTCATTGACTCGCGGGGTTGCTGCTGCTGCTGCAGACTACTCGCGAGAAAACGAGAAAGAGATGAAGTAAGTATGGGTACGGTCTTCTTCTTGCAAAAGCGCGCGCGCGTGTGTGTGTGTGCGGTACCTATATATTTCATACGAGCGTTTTTGGTGCGTAAAAGCCGTGTACTGCCGCGTTGCAGAGGTCGGGATATCGGCGCGCGGGATGAGAGAGAGTGTCTAAGTGCACTTTGAGTGCCGACGCGAAATTTACGAGGGATCCGACAAAGGACCAATGCTAAAAGTCGGCCGGCGTAGGATGCAACATGCGAGAGTTGCCGATGATGACGTTACAGAACTCAGCTGCAGCGGTATAAGGTATATGGTATATACTGACGCAAAAATCTTTCGCATATTTTACTATCTCATCCCAGTTTAGCGAGGCGCTGAGAGTCTGTCCCATACGACGCATACACCTACTCACTGCAGGGATACATCGAGAACACATCTTCTCCATTAGAAGTCCGCCCAGCAAACGTGAGCCGAAGGCACACTAACCCCTTGGCCTCTGGTCAATCCCCTGGAGTAACGAGTGCATGCCACCACTTCTGTTCCCTTTTTCCTCTCTTATTTCCTATACCGCTTGCGAAGAAAGGACAGCGCATCGCTCTTAATTCGTTACGGTCTCGACGCGGCGCGCGGCTGTGAGTGGCTTTTCCTTCCTTCTTTCGTTTTGCCTCAGCCCGCAGCTTGCAGCTTTTCGGGCCAGAAATGAAAAATCCGAGATGCGCTCACGAGACCGATACGTTATCCTCGGGAAATAATTAAGTTTCGGTGTGCGACGAGTCAGTTGTGTGTACAAAATTTATATAAAGAGCGAAAGTATAAATGTGTTAGTCAATCAAGTCTCCTCCTCATTAGGAAGACCTCCTCTGGGGGCGCCTGCTTTTTATTGTCCCAATTAAAGTAAAAAGTCAGCCGCTAGCCAATAAAGCTAATCGCGTTAAAACTGCCAAATTCACTCTCTCCTTCCACACCAGCAGAGCAAAAAAAATGCAAAGTAAGCAATAAAAAGCAGGGCGAGTCTCTCTGTCTCTTCACATTCTCCCCCTCGTTCTCGCGAGCGCTCACTAGCAGAGCCGGGGAGAACAAAAAGAGCGCGCGTCGTCCCCGTGTTTCCGTTTTCCAAAACAAATCTGCGGCACGTCCCCGGACAAATTGAACGATTTAGCAAAATTATCGCCTCTCCGTGGGCAGGCGCGCGGCTCATTGCGTTCTGCACAAAAGGAAGTGCCTACAGTCTTTCTTCCGATCTTCCTTTCCTATCCCCCTTCCCTCTCTTTCTCTCTGCGTCGCGTTAGGACTGTGGGCGATGAGGTGAGGGGGAAAACATAATTGAGTCTATTAGTCAGGGGGTGGCCGATACAACGGAGAGGCGTAACCCACGTACGCGGAGTGTGTGTGTAGGTTCAACCCGACACCGTTTTTCAGGGAAAATCCGATAACAGTAATAACTCCGTGATTGAGCTCGACACCCGGATTTCGAAGCTCTGTTGCCGTAATATTTTCTTTGGAATTTCGAGCAGATGGTTACTAATACCGCAAACGACCCGCCAGCATTTTCAAAAAGAAATAAAATTCACCCCTTAACTTTGCTCTATAATAAAGCTACATACGCTCTCAAAAAGAAGCATCAGAAAAAAAGAAACCAGAGCTCCGCTTCAAGATTTATGAAACTTTGAAAGACACTGCAAGGTTAATTCGCAACTTTCCCCTTACAGCGTCAGCATCAGCCTCCCTCCGGCTTTCCGCCCTCACGCTTGCGCGCGAAACGTAGATAACGACGTGTTTGACTCAGCCGAGTGGGAATAAGTAATTCGCAATTTCTGCGAAGGGAGAGTCGCCGCTCGCTATACACACGACGCCCTCGACCTTATAGGCAAAAAACTTTGCTTTCCTTTAAAAAAAAGAAAGAAAAAAGGAGCGGACGGTTGAGGGAGAGCCTCGACGCTGTTAGTTATTCTAATGCATTTCTTTTTTACTCGATTCTCCCTCGCGCTGCCTAGTGTTTTCCTTTTTACATGAAGGCAGCTTACATATATATTTCTTGCGCGGAGAGAAAAGTTTTTGATTGAAAACGATTACGCAAAAAGTATAGTGGGCGCTCTCGGGCTTATTTACACTTTGACGCGCCGCGAGATTAATTGTGCCGCTTTGTTATCTGCAAAGAGATGAGTTTCTGGTATAATTTTCTCCTCGCCAGAGCTGTATTTTCGTTTTGATTAGGGCGGAGAGGGGGTTTACTGATGCACAATAGAGTTTAAAGTTTCTCCCGATCCCTCGTGCTGCTGTTGCGCGGGATCCGGCGAAGGGTTGTTATGCTTGGAAAATGATGTGCGGCCCATTGAAATGTGTGTTAAGGGGAGAAGTTAGTCAAAGCGCGACGTATACAAGGGATTTCCAAAACGCTTTGTTAAAGCACTACATACTGCAATAATAAATGCGTAATTCGACATACTGCACGCTAACAAGATTTATGTAGTATATAATTAAGCGCTGTAAAAATGTGGAGCTAAAGATGTATATATTCGCGTCGGAGAGACTTCAATCTCGTTTTGTACGACAGAAAGCGGTGGCCCCTCTCTGCCAAAGAGACAGAGAGAGGCGAAGCCCGCGAAATCCCCGAGACCCTTCGTCGTCGTCGTCGTCGTCATACCTTCGTCTCGAGCTAAAGACGCTGAGCTAGAAAGGTCGAGCCCCTCGAACGGACAGCCGCTGTTATACTTCGACTACCCTCGACAATTATTCCCGCTGTTATTAGTACCTTAATAACGCTGCTGGGCTCATTCAACGAAACGATGGCGTCTTCTTCACGCAATTGTAATTGGACTTTATTGCGATGTTTATTAATAACGCAAATCATCGAGTGCTTGGCTGAGTCTATATAACGTATATCCCATTTATACGGGCGAAGATGAAAAGAATCGTATATTTTGAAGGATTAATGTGAGAAAGTAGTCGACCCGGCTCTTAATTAAAAAGCTAGTATAAAATCCCGGCCTCCTAGACTATAGGTATTTCGCTTATCACACGATCGCCCACTGAACCCTAGAATACAATTTTCCGCATGTAATCTCTGCAACGAAACGTAAAAACAAAAATGTTTGTCAACAAAATAAGCACCCGATAGAATTCAATTTTCTCCCTCTTCAGAGCAAATCCTGCGAGCTTTTTCGCTCGATTTTCCCAATCCTTTGGCCGTATACGTGGCTGCTGTAGACGCGCGAGGTCGATGCCACCCGCGTGAGACTCTGCGTTTCACAGCGAGAGGCGGCAAGCAATTTGACTTTGGTATCCGAAAAGTTATGGCCCATTCGAATAATCCTACTGCGCGCGATTAAAGAGTTGAGCCTTTTAGACAAACTGGCGGGATTATACGGAGCGATATATAACGGGAATTTAATGATTACTAAATTCCGTGAATATTCGCGGATCTCAGCTCCGAGGACATGTCGCTGAAATCAGTCAGGAAAACGGCCCAGCTTGGACAAGATACATATTATACCACCTACGCCTCTCCTCCGGCGTCGTCAGCCCGACAAGTCAAGCACCCGGCCGTTATCGGACCCTCCATACACTTGCGCAAGACGCCGCTGCGGTATACATACACAGCACAGACTGCCTCATCGTAGCGTACATACATACACACACACACACACAGATACAGAGAGCCCGGGGCCTTCGGCCTCTGCTGTATAACACCCACCGACGGGAGGACGAAGGGCATCGGGGGTTGTTGCCACTGGGCTGTCTGTACGTTGAACCTGACAAGGAGAGAGCGAGAGAGCGAGCAGTCTCTGTGTGTATAACCTGTGCCGGCGGCGGGGTGGAAGCTTCCCGACCTGCGCACGCCGACGGTTATACACTTTTTTTGCCCAGACTTTGAGGGCTTTTCGTCAACTTTATTGCGCTTCTTCTTGTGTTCGTTTTGCTTTCTTCGCGGTGCTTCATCCGCGCGCGAGGGACGCGGAAACGGAATACACGGGGGCTATATAAATAAAGTATAGCGCGATCGCGCGCTGGATATCTCGCGAGTAAAAATTATTATTTCAACCGAAATAAAAGTCAATACACCCTCCTCCCATAAAACGTGAACTGCGAGAAAGAGCGCGCGTCGGTCCCTCCTCGACGGCTATTTTCCCACGGTTCATTGCACTCCTCTTACATATCAGACACTTGGCCTGGCGAATTAAATACACGCACGTGTCTCTTATCTGTTATGCCAAGCTTAAAGCCGCGCGAATTCCGTAAAGCGCCGTCGCGCATCGCCCACGTGCCGTCGATGGATAAGACAACGCCTGTGTCTGTAACGTTACACGTGTACCTATACAGGCTGCGTTGAGCTATTTCGAGAGCTCCTCACTCGCCGCCGCCGGATGATCTTATCGCGCGTTACACCGATCGGGCTTATCTTTTGCCGATAATTATTTTTCCGCCATTTTTTTCTATAACCTCAGTGCGCGCGTGTACATGAAATATTTATGTAGCTAGAAGAAACGTTGCATCGTATGCTATTGAATTATGTACGCGTTCTCGATGCTCAATAGCCGTATACAGCTTCGGCAAATCAATAGTATCCTTAGCCATTTGCGCTTGCTCGTTTAATGCTTCAGCGGCGGCGAGCCGTAAGCTATGCTTTCGATAATCATGATTATACGAATTGTAAAAACATGCAGATAATTCGATTAATATAATAGTTCGTTCTCGCAATCACGCGTTCTATTCGAACAATGATTTATCGTCTCCTCTCATCTCCTAATACAAATTAAGCTTTCAATCGCATGTCGCATTTCCGGCTTTTCCCGATTTTCAAAGCTGCGCACGACAAACGCGAAAGGGAGCTGGCAAAGGAAAAGCGAGAATCCGCCGCGAGTTCGATGATTCCATAAATACAAAAGAGCTTTCATCGGATGCCAGGGCTGCAGCTTCGACGGGCGCTTACGGCATTTGTACACGGAACAATTTTGCGCCCTGTCAAATTCAATCGAAACTTTCATCGCTCGCCGGCTTATATCAGCGACGCGAGCTCGTGTGCGTGTATGCAGTATAATACGCGCACGCGAAGAGAGGCTAGAGGTGCTAAGAGAAATAGGAAAATAATAAAGAGGGAGATGATGTCGTTAAGCTCTTTTCAAGTTTTACGTCCGGGGCCTCGAAAAGGGACAAAGTTTAAATAAAATAACGAGCGTAGTAGTAACCTGCGTTAAAACTCGATCGAGCCCGACTTGGTCCTCCCGTAATCGCCCTTAAAATTTCCACTTCAATCAACGCCTAGCAAAATCCGAGCGAATAAACAGCTCAAAGCCGACTATGCGAAAAAAGAGCACATGCACACGCCTGTATAGGCGAGGAATCGATATACGAGGAGGGTCGCGTTAGCCCGACACCCCGGTCGGATTCGTTTACAGCGGCGTCGACGAGTTGCCATCCTCTAAACTCTCTTTCGCTCCCTGTCTCTCTCCCTCTTTCGCTCCAGAGTTAGGCATCGTCCGCTTTAATATTGATTCCGCGGTCGCGCAGCGAGACGCCGCCGCCGCCGCCGACGGTCCGACACCGTTCGAGTGTATTTGACTGGAAATTGACCCTTAGGAACTTTTAATGGCTCTACCTCTCTCTCTCTCTCTTTTCCAACTCGAGCCTCGGATAGATTCAAGTCGTTTACGACGACGTTCTTCGGGGCTGTACATAACGCGAGTATACTAAAACATTTGCCGATTTTGATAAGACTGCCTCGCTACTACCTTTTTCAATCGGCGTTTCTCGTATCCATAGCGGTGCGCAGCTAATTGGCGGAATAAACTCAAGTAAATACGGCATTTGCATCGATGTTGACTCTAAATTATGCGGTCGCAAATATCGGCGAGCTATATTTTGGATAAGCTTTATCTGTGTATACCAACCCGCAATTTGCACAACCTCACGCGAGCATTACGAAGAATTTTTTGAAATTCAGCATTTCAAACTACAGCGGTAATAATATATATCCTGCGGATCATGATCTCTCGCCTGATTACCAACATAAAATTAAACGAAATCGATTTAAAAACAATTAATTCGACATCGAAGCAGCATCAGCTTAACGTCTCTTTAACTGCTCGGAAATTAGTACCTGCTAGCTCAACGTATTTACAGTTTTGCTTTACGAGGGGGAAGGACAAATAAAAAAAAAAGAATAACGAGGACACGGGGGGAAGAGTCGATGTGCGACGAAATTATTTAACGAGGTGCTTCGACCGAGAGCGTCTTATCTCCTCGTATAAAAGCCCGCTTGCGCGCGCTTGCGTCACGGGGAGTTAGTGACTTCATCAAATTACCGGTTAACTGCGTCGCACGCGAGTATGTTAATCAAGGGAGCATAAATTCCGCGCCGTATACAGAGCATCAGCACACAAGTCGCTGTATATAAGAAAGATGAAGAAAAAAAGGCTAAAACCGAGACACGTACGAATGCGCGCGCGCGACGAGAAATGATTGATCCAGCGCTTTTTCATTATAACTGCAGCGAGCATCAGCCTGTGTAGGTGCCCCCTTTTATTAAACGAATTACCATAGACCGCTTGCGCAAAACAGGGACGTCGCATATATATAATAGCGGACTACAAAATGTCGATTTATTGTGGCAATCATCGAGCCCGATTAGCGGCCGGAATAAATAATGCGATAAACGCAGCTGGGACGGCCCGTCATCAATAATCTGCAAAACGAGCCGCCGCGAGAGAACGTTAATATAATAGACAGCGCGAGGGGCTACATAGACGCGTGGACTTTGCCTTCGCTGCTCGCTGCTGCTACTGCTGCTGCTGCTGCTAAAATACGCGCGCGCATTAGCGGCTGACGCAAAACCTAATTAAGCTCCGAATTCACTCGTAAGCCGCAGCGATTCGCGAGTTTAAACAATTATCGGATACCGTGTGGACCACTGATTGGCGTCTATACTCTTTGCGGTCATCTGTTTGATGTTTTATCCGATGCTGAGAGCGCATCAGGTATTTGTTTGGATTTACTCGCTATTAGCTCGCTGAACCGCTTGACGTTGTTCTGTTATTTGTATTTTGGCTTTACAAACAATTCGGCTATCAAGCCTCTATTAAAAATCCCCAATAAATTCGCCCGCCGCATCGGCAGAATATCAGTCTTTCACGTGAACACGCAGTAGCTCATTTTCCGACTGACAGAGAAGCCTCTCGGAACAAAGCGAATTTCCATCAAAGCCTACCGCGATAAAATCAGCTCCCCGCGTGGCGGCACGGCGAGCAAAAAAAAAAGCAAAACAATCCGGCAAAATTGAAAAAAAGCGATAGACGATCTGCCGATATTAATCACGCTGAAATTTTTGGCGCACGCCACTCGCAAAATAAACCAGCAGACGTATACACACACACTGGCGCGGCTCGACGGGGGCGCTCGATTATAATCGAGAGACGAGAGAGAGAGAGCTATCATATCCGGCCACAAATCCACGGAAAAACGGAAAGGAATAAAGCGCACGCATCACGAATCCAATTCGGCAGAGGCGATAGATATGGAAGTCTGCGGGGGCTATAAATGTGCGCATGGATGTGTGTGTGTGTGCACACTCGAAAAGAAGCGAGTCCTGCGGTGTGACTTATGGGGCTTCGCGAAGGACCATTACGTCGAGACGTCGCATAATAAGCGCATTAATATTGTAACGAGAGCTGTTTCTTTCCTCCGACGAGAGTGGACGGTTCACCCCCTTATATATATTTTTCAATTCGTTTTTACAAAGCGAGAAGCGCGTACAAGATCAAAAGGCACTGCAGTGGTGTCTGAGATATGTATATACCCGCGGTGGATTTCGATGTGTACAACCGATTTGCCCGCGCGAGAGATCGTTTCCGAGCAGACACATGCAAAGCTAAGTAGGCCATTCACAAGACGCCGAGTACGGCGCATCATCATAATTTCAAATTAGCCTCCCTCTGCATCGCACAATTCCATATTTACAACTATATGCTAAATCAAAACTCGCCGTATAATAGCTGTGTACTCCGCGGTTAGTGAGGCGATAAATATGCGGCGCGCGATAAAGCCGGCGGATCTCTCGCCAAAAATCAAACTCGGCCAAGTTCTCAGGCATTCTGCGAATTTCAGCAGAGGAATATATAAGTCTGGATCGCGAGTCTCGATAAATTCAGCTTTTGAGCGGCTTTTTCCTCGAGCTCTTTCATTTTGTATGCTCTGCAACGCATAATTCGCCGACGTGTGTGTACAAAGAAAGTTTCGCGGAGAATTTCCCCCTAAGTATTCGCGAGAGAATATTATGCGCTGTCGGCGCACGTCGCGAAGAGACTGGCAGCCGGCGCATAACTCGAGCCCCCAAAGGTCGATCCCGCGAGCGCTCGAATATTTATGGCCCGGGCTGTTCCATAGGAGTATAGTCTATATTTTTTTATTTAGTGCGATATCGCGCGCGTGAGCGTCTCTGCGGGAAAAGGTGTGTGCGTGTGTGTATATGTATATTATATAGGATGAAGGAAGAGAACAAAGGGGAGAATGCAGGATGTCGGGCTCTTTTGAGGAACGACGAGCTGACTGATACTCGTTCGCATATTGGCTAGGGTGTATGCGAAGAATGTTTGAAATTAGGTATATTATTGACGAGTGACAGCTCTCGAAAAGTTTGTTTACTTTAAAATATTAAACTCGTGTCACTTTTCGACCCATCTGTTCTTGCAATAGCAGAAGAGGAAGCCACAAAGATCTGGAGAGCCCGAGATGAAGAAAAAGCATGCGCGAAAGTGAGGACGCACTGCAAGCGACAGGGGAGAGCGCAAGTTCCGGTGAGCCCGGAAAATATGCTAATGCAGCGAGCTAGGACGGAAAATAAGGCGCGCAAGTCCCGTATCGTAGCTATTATATATATGCACGGGCATACGCGCGATTACCGGAGGAACCGGTCGTTTCCGCGCGGAGCTCTGTATTTCCGCCTGATATGCTTTCCTTCTGACTTTCGACGCGACTAATAGATGTACGAGAATCGACGTTCTTTTTATTTTTATTTTCACACCTATAACATTCATCCAATCGTTGCTATTTATAATAAATTTCGATTACAAAAAATCGATGTCTACGATTCACCAAAAAGATCGGTTGTTCTAGCCTATACTTATCCAAATAGCTATAGCAAGCAATTTTGACAATAATGACAGTATAGTCTACGAATCGCTTCTGCCCCTAGTCGAGTGTTTTTTATGGTCTCGCATGTACGCCGAGAGGGAGAAGGGTTTTCGCTTCGCTCGTTTCTGCGTCATTTGCCGGTAACGATGTTTTTCAGCCTCAAAGTCGGCAGCTCTCTCTCTCTCTCTCTCTCTCGCAGGCCGCCGATAAAGTAACGACCGCCTGTAGCGCGAGGCTCTTTCTTCCCGCGAGCGACCCCCATATATTCCCGGCGAAACTCGCTTTCGCGAACCCCCGAAATGGCATTTGCGCCAGCGCGCTATAGCAGGGAGCTACGGAAAATGTCGGCCAAGTGCCGCATCTAGACGTAAAAGCTATGTCATTGGGACACGCCGGCACTTTCTTTTCTCCCAACTTTTCGTTTGATCGCCGTGTTTGCGCCGCGAAGGGTTGAAAAAAAGACGAGATAATACATTCGTCTGTTTTCGAATCGGGCAGTGTGCGTGAAAAGCTTTGGGCTTCGATTAAATTTTAACCGGCTTTGAAGCGCCGAATTCCAGCAGCCGTGATGTGTATATATATACATCGCCAGAGGCGAGAAGATTGACGTCGGCGTCGCTCCGTCGATTATCAAGAGGAGAGCTCTCGCTGCACGCGATCTCCCCTATATACCTCTATACGCACATAGACCCTCCCTGTAGAGCGTCCTCTAATACTTGCTCTCCCTCTCTGCAGTCTCTCCTGGCGAATTCCAGATCCAAAGGGCCGCGATGTAATTGTCAATTTCGAGACGAGGGGCGACACGCGTATCCGAGATCTAAAACCGAGTCGAGAGTTGCCAAATCGCATATAAGCAGGGAGCCGTGTGCGTATATGTATATACCTCTCTTAGGGTCGATGGAAAAGTTAAACTCATTTGCATAATCTTGTGACGAAAGTTTATCAACACGCCATCGGAGCTTACGTGCGTGTGACGCGCGATGCTTTCTGCCATATAAAGCATACACGCGCTGTTTCTCTTTTGGATTCGGAGTAACTCATTCAATTCTAATGCGAGTAATCGCCGCCTACTCGTATACATTTTCAGTGTAACCATCGGCCAATAATCGGCAAAAGCCGGATGATTGAAAGCTCTCACGCCACTACGCGGCGGATGAGGGTCGAAGTACAGAGTGAGCTTTATATGTGTAAGCTCTTGCATACGCCGTACGTCATATATCGAGCGGGACAAACGCGATTAACGGCACGAAACAGCCGTTTTACACGTGTACAAGAAAACTACTATACGCGGTGAGCAACGATATGCACACACACACACCCACAAACATTTTGAAATGTCAAAAGCCATGCGACGGCCAAATATATACACACACCCAGCGGGTCGAGCTTTAATTATTGCGTGTCAGGCCGCCCGGAATATTGCCTCAGCTGAATACGCGTATATACACACGCAGCCAGACGAACAATGGCGCGAAAGCTCCTCCGCTTGAATTTTCGAGTTATTGCGCGCTGCGGGCTTCGTATATGCGCGCCTAATGAAGTCGCGTATATATTCGTATATACTACATTGCGCTGCACGTTTCCCGCGTATAGTATACTGCACCGAGTGCGCGCGTTTACACCGGACTCGGAGAGCTCTGTTGCTCTTTTGAGGGACTTAAAGCTACTCCGATGCCAGGTGCGGCTAAGAGATATTATTTCGCGGGGGACCGCGAACGCGTTTCCAGCATAGGCGCTTCGATCAATTAATTCGCTTTTACGCATAGTTAGGGGTGCGGCCCCGAATTTCAAGAAGTTTTATTTTGTTCCTCATGCAGTGACCTACCATTTGAGCCCTTGAACGTTTAAAAAAAATTGTGCAAAGCAAGTTCTTTCGTGGAGGGGAGTATTTGAGCCTTTTTCAGTGGAAATTCTTCAATTCTCTTTTTGACTCTGTTAACGGTGCGGCCCTGAAATATAATTTGCACATTTTTCTGTAATTTCGTGCTCCCTTTCGAT